>PVIW01006690.1:13462-29388 GCA_004026585.1 Noctilio leporinus | reverse complement strand
ATTCAATATGTTCATTTCTTTGAATAATATTTTTAAATTATTTTTTAATTTTTAAAAATGTACTATAACAACTTTATTGAAATATGATTTGACATACAAAAACCTATACATATTTAATGTATACAACCTGAGTTTGGAGATAAATATTTGGAGATATATATTTATACAATATTATACCCACTATTTCCAAAAGTAGATTGATATTATCAACCTTCTTTTTCCCTAGAAATATATCATAAGGAAATAATGTAATATACAGAGATGTTTGGTACAGGTTCCTCAGGACTTACTGTGCTCTTTTTATTTGTTTTCTAAGACAGGACTTAGATCAGGGATTTTCAATATTTTTCACCTCATGACTCATATACATTAATTACTTACTAAAATTCTGCAGCACACCAAAAATGTTATATTTTGGCTGGTATGACAAAAATAATTATAATTTTGATTGATTTACTAAAAAAATAATATCCACCACTTTTGCTCCAAAGTAACCCTTTAAAAAATTGAGTGCCTATATTTGTATACAAGGATTTCTGATAGCAAGAATTAACCAATCAGATAAAACCTTATTATGAGATGTGACCAATAAAATGCAACTCTATTATGACTTACATATTTATGGTTCAAGGCAGGGCATTCACACCTGATGGTTGTCGTGTTGGCTGCTGTCTTTTTTTTTTTTTTTTTTTTTTTTTTAATTTGACAATCTAAGGGAAAAAAAGGTCAGTACCCCTGACTAAATAATCAGGTATGGCATGTTTTAAATATTCTTGCTGCACACTGGATGAAAATAATTGATGTTAGAATTTTCTTTTCTAACCTAAGCTTTTAAAACTACAAATACCCCTCATGCATTGCTTAACTGCATTTCACATATTTTAAAATTATTTTAATCAACATTCTAATTTGTGCTTCCTTTTTTGAATCATGGATGGTTTGAGATTGAATTAGCTTATTTCCAGATAGGTTTTTTCTAGAGTCTTATTTTTTTATTTCTGATTTATTTCTGTTGCAGTCAGAGAACATATTCTGTAAAATTTCAACCTTTTGAAATCTACTGAGATTGTTTTATGGACCATCATATAATCAATCCTGGTGACCATTTCATGTGCACTTGACATAGAGATAGGTATATTTGCTGTTTTGGGGTGCTTGGGTCTATAAAAGTCATTAAGGTTAATATTGTTGATTGTGTTGTCCAGATTTTCCAAATCTTTATGAACTTTTAAAATTTATTCTTAATTATTGAGAGATAACTATTGAAATCTCTAGCTATAAATACAAGTTGATCTATATGTAAGTGTTATGATTTTTGTTTCATGTATTTTGAAGCTTGACTATTAAGCACACATCAGTTATTGATATATTAATCCTTTATTATTAGAAAGGCTTCATCTTCATGTCTAGTAATACTCTTCATCTTCAGGTTATTTTGGATGACTTTAGCTGTCTGAAGCTTCATATTCTCATTGGTATACCTTTTTTCATATTTGTCTTTGTAGCTAAATATCTCCTCTTATAGACAGAATGTAACTAGTTATTGCTTTTTAATCAGTCTGATGACCTTTGCAATCTCTGTCTTATGTCGGATTGATTTGTCCTTTTAAACTAAGGTTGCATTTAGGTATACCATGTTGTTATTGTCTGCTTGTTGCCTAGTTTTTCTGTTCCTCTTTATCTCCTTTCTTCTCTTTTTATTTTAATCAATAAATTTTTAGTATTACATTTCAATTTTCCTATATATTTACTTATATTGCTTTTATTTGTTCTAGGCATTATGCTATATATTTTTAGTTTACTACAATCTCCTTAGAGTTACCAATTGCTTCAGGTAAAATATCTATTTGACTTGCAACAGTCTCTTTTCATTTATCATTTCTCCCCCATTCTTGGAGCAAGGTGTATGCTCCAGGTAAAGGAACAGTCTGCACAAACAAATGGAAGTGATGGGAGCCTGCTGAGCTGGGGGAATAAAGTATTCCAAAATGGTTGAGGCAAAGACAGGAGAGAACAGAAGATGAAGAGGTAATTAAGGGAATGATTTACAAACTGTGATAAGCTGTTTGTAGTTTATCCGGGGGACAATGCCCACCCATTAAAGTGTTTTATGAAAAATAGCGATATGATCAGATTTACATTTTGGGAAGATTAATCTGACTGCAGCATGAAAAATTGACTTGCAGGAGCAAAAATCTTGAAGCTGGAAGCTCAGGAAGCTGTTGCATTAAATCAAGCCAGAATAAAAGTGGTCGTAGGATTGGGCTTAGATACATAGACAATTCCAAGAGAGATTTTGAAGCACAATAGAAACACATTAGTTAAGGATTGACTGTGAGGAGAGGAAGGAGCAAAGATGATGGCTAGCCTTTGGTCAAGTGGATTGGACCTGGTCATTCCCTGAGATGGCAGTTTAAGAGCGGTGGCAGAGTGAGGAATTCCTGGTCCTCACTGGGCCAGGATGTGTGGCTTCCCTGGGCAGATGAATGATTTTATACTTTTTAAAATATTTGTCAAATACTTTTTAGTATTTCTTTGGTAGGACAGAAAATTTTTCCATTACAGTTATATGACTATGTTCAAGATGAAAGTTTTATTACATACTCTTCTTTTAGTTCATTTTAAATTAATGATAAAGAGCTATATATATATATATATATTTAATTTCACTGAAGATTACAGTGTTTTCTGGCAGTATTTGTTCAATCTACATATTACTAGATAGATAAGGAGATAACTTGTATCCTATTTCTGATCTATTTCACTAAGGTTTTAAGGAAAAGTTATTATTTTATTGCTTAAATCCCTTAATTTGGCCCGAAGTGTGTCTAACATGGAAATGACTATATTGAATTCAATCATGGCAGCAACTTAACCAGAAGAGCTCAGCTTAGGTGGATAGTATACAGCATTATTCCCATGAAAAGTGGTTACTTTGGTTCCAAAGTGAAGGGTGATTACAAAGAAGGATGGGTAAGGAATTAGCAGCAGACAAACTCCCTTCAGATCAGGAATACTATAACAATGACTGAAAATAGAAAGGAAAATATACTAATTAAGTAGTAATTATAGAATAGGTTGTACTAACAGACTCATAAAAGATTCCTGTGTTGCAAGTTTCCTTATGAGTGATCTGTAGACATCAGCAGTTGCAGTTCCTGCCTGACCACAAGAACTGGACCAACACCAGCCATTCATATCAGAACCAGCAGAAACCTGCCTACACATCCCGTTCCTGAACAACAGCAGTAAAACTGGAGGTAGAGCAATGGAACCACATGACAACACATGCAGGAGATAGCAATGAGACCACCTGAGTGCAAAGCTGAGAAACTGCACATCTCCAGAATTTCCTTAGATCCAGCGCCCTGTCCACAGTTTTTTCATAGACCTAGCCAGAGTGCCTGAGACAAGATGATGGTTTTGAAAGCACAAGTCTGCCATCTCCTTAGGCTGTAGGCTCCTGAATATCCCCTTTCCCTTTTCAACTAGAACCTGCCTCCTGAGTTTAGCTTTCATGGTAGCAGTAGCTGGACCTGTGGGTCATTTTCCCCATTCCACTACCTCTCCCATTCTACTCCTGTTTGAGCAAGGCAGGAGGAGATAATTTTGGGTCATAGCTCATCATAGTTCTTTGATTTAGTTTGAAAATTATTTGGAGGGTTGTGATTTATTCTCATCACAAATATTTTTTAGTTTTAGGGCAAACTGCTGGCTTCATTTAGCTTTCACTGTCAGTAAATGTACAATCAAAATTTTATCATAATGTCCAGCTGTGCCCAAAGTTTGCCAAGATGAACTTCATTTCATTAAGAATAAAGCAAGAAACTATTCAGGGTATAACTAGAGACTTTCCTTTGATTTTGATCAAAGGGACTCTCAGGCACAATAATTTGTATGTGAAATTGGATATTTTCATACTTAAATATTTTGTGTTCCCTGGGTACTTATTTACAGCTCATCCTATTAGTAAAAGAAACATAAACAAAAGCTTCAGGAAGTAGGCTTAAAGAAGCAATGTGGATGAATAGAAATAGCAAAAAATTTGGACTTCATAATATCTTGCTCAAAATCTGAGTTTGACATATGTTAGCTGTGGATAGGCTGATAACATCTATGATTTGCATCATTTTCTGTTAATTTGTGAAAATAAAGCAGAAAGGATCATAGGTGGTACATGTCGGGTGCTTAGCACATAAATAATAGCTGCTGTTACTATAATTTTTATGAGATAATTAAGATAATATCCAGGAAGACAGAAGGCATGCCAAAGAAAGCCATGAATTACCTCTGGGGATAGATTAGGAGGAAATTGGACAGGGAGGTACTCAAACATGATACAGTGATAAAGAGAAATAGGAGAAATGGAGAATTTTAGACAGCCACCATTTTTCCAAAAACACAAGTAAGAAAGGAAAGAGGTGATGGTAGTATGTTGTTTAAGAAGAAAGTTTAGAAGAGAAACAGCTGCTTTGATGGGTGGTAAGGTAATGATAAACTGCTTAGGCTGGGAATTCTATGATTAATTTAGTTCGCTGACTGGCAACTGAAGAAGGGCACATAAAAATAAATGGATGGCAAAGAAATCTCTTTAAACCTTCACACTAGCTGATGATAGGATTTTCCAGTAAAGTTATTTCTCAGATGGAGAGAGGTAGGTGATGAGGAGGTGACGTGGGGAGAAAATTATTTAATGAATAAAGATGTCCAAAACACACCTGAGGTTCTGAGGTTATAATTTCCAGGAGTCTAATGCTGTAAATTCAGAAATACTGGTCTGTGCTTAAATTAGACAATGAAGAGTTGTGAAAGTTGTATAAAACATTTAAAAACTAAGAGAGATGAATTTTAGTATAAGCAAGTCTTGAGTCACTAGGTTTACATAAATCCTTTGAAGGGCTTAAGTGAACTTGAGATTGAACCCCAGAATTATCTACCTGGCAGGAAACATTGGATTTACACTATTTTTCTAAATGATAAAATTTATCTTTCTACATGATTTCCAGTTATCCTCCAAAGCACTGTATTTTTACCTTTTTCTCTCTACTTATTTTTGGCATGGAGGAAATGGAAACTTCTAATATTAAGGCTCACCTTGAAAAACATTCAAGGTAGAAATAGCAAACATGAAAGATAGATTTGGAAAGTACCCAATAGGTTTTAAATTATAAGAAATTATCTTTAAAACGAAAATTACAAATGTAACAATAAAATTACTTACATGCTCATACAGATAAGCAAGCAGTCATTTATACCACTGTAGATACTTCTCAATTAACCATGTGCAGATTAGCATGTCTACAAAAACCTGAAAAAAGCATTTTGATTTTGAGTTTCTTGGTTAGAGACTACTAAACACTTGCAATTATCATTTGGTTAGAAGCCTATATAGATAATGTTAGATTCCATCTGTATGAAACTTAGCTCTTCATGTGATTTTTAAAAAAGATTTTCTTTTATTATTTTTAGAAAGAGGGGAAGATAGAGAGGCAGAGAGGGAGAGAGACATCAATGTATGGTTGCTTTTCATCTGCCTCCAGCCACAGACCTGACTGAAGACCTGGCTTGCAACCTAGTTTTGTTGCCCTGGCTGGGAATCAAACCTGCAACCTTTGGGTTCACAGCCTTATCCACTGTGCTACCAACCAGGGCTCTTCATGTGATTTAACGTGGTGAAATTAATATAAAATGGTCATACAACTAGTAAATTGAACAACCAGGACTTGTGGATGTAGTCAAACAGCATCTTATTTTTTTCCTTTATTGTCCCTTTGTAATTTATTGAGGAGAGGTAAGGGATTCAGAATCCTTATTTCACAGGAACTATCAGAGACAACTGAGTGTTCTATGGAACTGTCAGATTTTAAAGCTGACTCCTTTTATGGGGCAATTTCTGGGGCTCTTTGTGACCCACAGTCAAGGGATATCTTATTGGCAGGTTCCTTGATCTGGATGAGGGAACATCTGTTCCTGTTTGTTGATAGTCATTCTGTAGTCCCAAGGAAGACTCACTTCCAGCTAGTATTTTCTGCATTGGCTGAGGCCCCATTACCCTCAAAGATGGCATTATATGATAACTCTCATACTGGCTCTTTCCACATGTTGCCTGCAATTGGCTTGGGGAAAACTCATTTGCTTGGGAAAACCCTGTCAAAGCAAATGAGCCCTAATACAGCAGCAACTTCCTTTATCACAAACGGGGCTATCTAGTTGTACTAATAATTGTTCTCTAAGTTATTATAGCTCCTTAACTATAGTGGAAAACTATGAAAAATCCCACAAGTTCTGTTGTAACACATGTCTCTTGACTTCAGGAGAAGGGGAAAGCACTCTTGTTGCTTGTTTGAGTCATTTTTCTAAGGTTAGCCCTAGTAAGTAATGGAGCCAATATTTCTATGTAAGATTTTAAAATCAGAACCCCAATCTTTAATTGTACTTCTTCCGTCTTTTCTCATATAGTATCACAAATATATCTCATCTAAGATAGCAAATATAATTTAAAATAATTTTTATAGTAATGCTTCCTATTAAAAATAGAGAAAAACCTAAGATTTCCACATCTTCACCCTCAGCTATGCGTTGGTATCTTTTTTTCATGGTTCCAAATCACTTTTCCACTGGACTGTATTTCAAAACATGAGTTCATCTTGTATTCAAGTGACTAGTAAACAATTAGCAAAGCTTGTCCTAAGTCATTCATTAATAGTTCCTGATTATCTTTCCTGAAACTGGAGAGCCCTCTGTTTTTGTGTTTATTTTGATCTATTTGAAATGAAAATTATTTGCTCTTCTACAGTTTTGTGTCCCTTTTTACCTATGTGGAGATACTTGGACATATAGTACTAGTATTCCACCTAAATACCTATTGCATTAAAAACTTTTAAAGATAGAAGTGGTTTTTGTCTAGCTTTGAGATATCTCTCTGAAATTATTAATTAAAAGGTAGTGGCTTAGATGCTGATGGCCTCACAAAAGTTATATGCAATGTTCCAAATCTGGAGGCAGTATAAGGTAACTGGTGAGAGCATAGATATGCTATGGTAAAGACATGTTTCAATTTGACCCTCTCTTAGTCTCAGTTTCCTTACCTCTGAAATGAGAACAATAGTAACCATACACAGGCTTATTGTGAGAATGAGACGTGATAATCTATATAAAGTCAGAGGTCTATACTTGTTGGTTATTATTATTTTAAGAGAAGAGAATATTACAAATGTTGTCTCTTAGATGTAATATCTCTCAGTTGAAGGAAGTACAAAAACCTTTCCTGATGTAGCCACCACCTAGGTAATTTGGAGGTACTGGATTCATCTATCTGTGCAGATGTTAAGGTCTGTTAAGTATCTCATAGTACAAATGAGAAAACTGACATAATCACAACCAAGGGCAAAAATTCCTATTAATAATAAATCTCTCCAAAGATAGAGTTAAAAAAAAGGTGTGAAATATGTTTCTAACTTTGGAGTTAAAAAACAAAAACAACAGAGAATATTGTCTGCCTTTCTGTGGTAACTGTTCAGGCCAATCTCTCAGAAAGGTGTGACAACACAGGACAGCTCCTTCTCTTTTGTAAGATGATTATATTTCCCTTGCGAAAGTAAAATCAAATGAAGGAGAATTCTGTTAAGGATTTTCCCCTTTGGTTACTTCAGTTTTATCTATGGTTCTGTAAAAACTGGACTCTTTGAGGTGTGGGTAGCCATAGATGAATCTCTCTGGAGATTACCTGCTTTTAATTAGTTGGTGCCAATGGCACCTAGACATTTTAGCTTCCTTCTTGTTCAAAGCTGTTTAGACAAGATAGCTATGTTAAATCCCATCTGGGGGATTCTGGAAATTAAGAAATAAAAATTTCTGCCAGCTTTTGTAACAGATAAACCCTAAAATCTCAGTGGATTTATTAGTTCTGCTCCATGAAAACTGAGGGACTTGTGCCTATGTCTGGTACAACTCCACCTTCTTCTAGAACTTTTAAGACCTTTCCATTCCAAGTGGAGAAAGACAAAAGGGGTTTTGGGGCAAAAGGTTTTAACAAATTACACCTGACAATAGCACTCATAATTTTTGCTCATGTTTCCTTCAGTAGTCAGAACTCAGTCATGTGGGCACACCTCTGTACCAATGAGGAAGAGGAAAGCGAGTTTGGCAAGTAACCAGCCATTCTCTGCCAAAATAAATACAAATTTATATTAAAAACCTATTATTATGGCTATATTTAAGCTTCTATTATTTATTTACAAGTTATTCCAGAAAGGGTTTCAGTATCTAGAAAATTGACTATCTAAAATATCATTGATGCAATTTTGCATTCAGCTTTAATATACATATTTTTTTAAGTTAGAGAGACACAATTATAGATTGCCACATTATACAGTTCAACTCTGGCATTTATTAATATAACCATTTATCTTTGTTAAATAGAGAATTGCATCTACAGTTTCATTTATGTGTCTATTCTTAATTTATACTGTCATTATTAGATTCCTTTGTAATTGAAATTGTATTGTTTTTATAGCTTACATTTTAGTTGAAAAATGAAGGCAACTTGCTGTTTTTATACCTATATAACAAACTAAAATATTTTCCTGATATAGGTCACTTCCAGAGATAGGTAATCTAGAGGTCCTGCATTAGTCTAAGTGAGAACATATAATTCTTTACATCCTAAAATACTCATAACAGATTTTAGCTTCTAAACTTAGAAAATATTTGGGGAATTTATTTTATTTTTAGTAACCCATGACTGCCAATAATTGTTTGAATTCCCTCCATAAAAGAGTAAGGAACTGTCAGAGAAGAAAGTATGTTCAATTTAAATCAATAAACACATACTAGTTACCATCTATGTGCAAGGCAAAGCTAAGGACATAGAAATGTGTAAAGATAATTTTTATTCTCAGATACTTAATAAACCAGTAAAAAATCCTGTCCAGCAAACAAGTTAATGAAATATTTTCCAAAATTGAAATAAAATTATAACTTTAAACATTAAAGATACATTTTATTATATTAACATGTTAAAATATTGCAAAAAATGTCTAGTCATGGAGAAATAAGTATATTATTTGTGACACATCTCCTTAGACAATTATGTAGAAATTAAAGTTAAATATTTAATAATTTGGAAAAATTTTACATTAAAAATGTTAATTGAAAAAAAGGATATAAATTTGTATCTATATTTACTCCAAAATAAACTTAAATGGGTTAGAGACTTAAATGCTAGACCTTAAACTATAAAACTCCTGAAAGAAGACATAGGAAGTAAACTCTGACATTGCTCATAGTAATATAGTTTTGGATATTTCTTCTCAAGGAAGAGAAACAAAAAAAACAAAAACAAAAACAAATATAACTACATAAAACTAAGTTTTGCACAGTGAAGGAAACCATCAACAAAATGAAAAGACACTCTCACTGAATGGGAAAAGATATTCATAAATGATACAATTAATAAAGGGTTAATATCCAAAATACAGAACTCATACAACTTAACACCAAAATAACAATTGATTAAAAAATGGACAGAGGACCTAAATAGACATACCTCACTCCTTTCAGAATGGCTATCATCAATAAATCAACAAATAACACATGCTGGTTAGGGTGTGGAGAAAAAGGAACCCTTATACACCATTGGTGGGATTGTAAATTAATGTAGTCATTAGAAGAAAAAATATGAATATTCCCCAGAAAATTAAAAAAATAGAGTTGACATATGATCCAGCAATTTCACTTCTAGATATTTGAAAAAAAACCCCAAAAACACTAACTCAAAAAGATATATGTATATCTATGTTCATTGCATCATTACTAGTAACAGCCAAAATGCCCATCAATAGATGAATGGATAAAGAAGACCCAAGGTTTGCTGAGTTGATTCCCAGTCAAGGCACATAACCAGGTTTCCAGCCAGGTTTCCAGCCAGGCCTCCAGTTGGAGGCAGGCGAAAGGCCTGCCTCCACATTAATGTTTATCTCCCTCTCTGCCTCTCTCCCTTCTCCTCTCTCTATGAAAACAATGAATAAAATGTTTTAAGAAGATGTTGACATATATACAATGGAATAATATTCAGCAATAAAAAAAGAATGAAAATTTGCCATTTGTGATAACATGAATGGATCTAGAGGGTATTATGCTAAGTGAAATAAGTAGGAGAAAGACAACTACCTTATGATCTTATTTATTGTGAAATCTAAAACAAAATAAATGAATAAATAAAATAAAATAAAACAGAGACAGACCCATAGATGTAGAGAACAAGTTGATGGTTCCAAAGGGGAGAAAATGCAATAATGGAATTAAAAAATAAATTAAAAAATTTGGACCTATATTATAAATATAAATTGTCAAAGGAAAAAATGCCACAAACATGTTAGATTGTGCTACAAGTAGTAGGTACTTTTTCTATCAGTCCTGTTTTTCTGTATTTTTAAAAAATGATTTCAATGCACATTATACTATACATACAGGCAATCCCTGTATAACACGGCACTACTATAGTATGATTTCGCTCTAACACAGTTCAAGAATTGAGGAAAACTATTGTACAACATGGCATCCTAGAATAGGGTTTCACTCTATTTTGGTTTGAAAATTAGAGAAATCCCTGAACAACACTGAGTGAAATAGCAGCTTTTCAGAGCAACAGATATCTCATTTGAAATTAGGGAAATCCCCAAATAACACAGAACATAATAAAAGCTTTTAAAAGCAAAATGTATCTCATTTGAAAAATTTTACTCAAGCATAGATGTTGTAACAGATTTCCTGCAGAATTTTAAAAGTTATTAAAATTATAACCCATTTTTCATTATTATTAAGTAGTAATGGATTTTTTGCAAAAAGTACAGGATAGAAGTCGATAGTGTTGAAGAAATTTCAGAGAATGAAGCTATCTTGTCAAAAAGAAAATGTCCTTGGTTAATGATATTTAGTAGTGATGATGAAGAAAACATTATTTAATACATATTAATATGTTAATCCTTTTGTGAAAATTGTTTTAATAAATATATTTCTCTTAATTATAAAAATATAATAGTACATTCTACCATCAGTGGATGATTGGATCAAAAGACTTTGGTACATTTACACATTGGAATTCTATATAGCAGAAAGAAAGAAGGAACTTGTACCCTTTGCAACAACATGGATGGAACTGGAGAGTATTATGCTCAGTGAAATAAGCCAGTCAGTGAAGGACAAATATCATATGATCTCACCCATTACGGGACAATAATGAGCAAAATTAACAACAAGCAAAACAGAACCAAGTATATGAATACAAGGAATAGGCCTTCAGTAGTCAGGGGGAACAGGGTTGGGGGAAGGGGGGAGGCAGAGGCAAAGAAGGGGAGCAGCTTAGACAAGAACCTAGTATAAAGGAACCATGGACATGGACAACAGGTAGGATTGACTTTGGGGGGAATGGGTGGGTGGGGAGGGGGACAGAGGGGAGCAAAAAGGGGAAGAATGTAATACAACAACAAGAAAATTTAAAAAAATAAATAAAAATATAATAGTACATTCTAAAAAGTTTTTGGAACATAACCCCCTCTTTTTATACTAGTTCTTTGTTTCGTATAATACAGATTCACATAACAATGCATTTTTAGAAACCTAACAACCTTGTTATATGGGGGTTACCTGTACTAAGTTTGAAAAAGACAAATAGAATATAAAAATATGACAACCCTTTGAAAATCAATTACAGTGAACCTCTGTTCTAGAGGATAACTAATACATAGCTATGACTGGCCATGTCTTTTATCAATCATTTAATTGGGCATATTACCAAGTTAGAGCAGAAGATAAGTCATTTTGAGAGGCATTATTTGTATTTCCCCTGTGACTATTATAGTGCTTTATCACTATCTATCTTATTATTGTCTACTATATGCTATATATGACTATGTCTTATCTGCTCTCCTAGAATCTAGGCTATTTGAATTGGAACCTATCCACCTTTCTGGAATAGCAGTTCTCATCTGTGGTACCTTCCATCCTCAAGTGTAGTGTAAGTCAGTAAGAAAGGAAGGACTCAAGTAATAGATCTTAGAAAGGCAACTATACATCAGCCTCAGTCTGTATAATCTGTATAGTAGCTCTTTTCATATATAAATGTACTTTTTAATGCCTACTTGTGTCCTGAAGGAATAAAGGTGGAGAACAATGCTCTAGCTCAACACAGTACCTCAAGCAAGAAAAGTAGCAACCTTTTATTGATAGCTAATAATAATAGCACAGCCTTTTCAAATGCCAGCCATTTAATACCACAGTCATGACTTATATCGAATGTATCATCTGCACTATTATTTATTATTTTTAAATCAATTCATTTAAACTAAATGCTCTACAAGTAAAAATTTACACTTTTAAATAGAAAATCAGAATGGAAAATAACAAATGAAAAGTATTTTAAAATATATACGGAGGAAACAAAATGCAATGTTCGAGCTAAAATTTTTTATCCCAAGGCTCTTAATCAGAGACCTGTTCTCCATTTGGGAAAATGGCCAGAATTAAAAGGTGTTAAAACCAAGTCTTATCCTTCATTGCAATTAGAGATTGACAGTAAACTTAAAAAGGAATATTTTCATTAACTCAGTGTTTCTAACTATTTTGCACCTCCTAATTAGAGTATTACATTGATATACACGCCATAGTTTGGTAAATACATTAAAGACTTACAAAATGGACTTCACTTACGATAATTTTCTGTATGATAAAATTCTTATGATAAAATTCTGTAACAGAAATAATACAGAAGGTATGTTATTAAAGAAAAATATCTAATAAATGTTGGAATGGGACTTGCACAGAGGCTCTGTATCTACACATTCAACATTCCATCACTTCTTTCTTCTTTCTCTAGCATTCTTCTCTCAAAGCTTAACATCAATCTCTACAGAGTATTTGTAAGTATTATCTTTTTTTTTTTTTTTCAATGTATGGTTGCCTTTCACCTGCCTCCAGCCAAGGACCTGGTTGGAGACCTGGCTTGCAACCTGGTTATGTGCCCTGGCTGGGGAATCGAACCAGCAACCTTTGGGTTTGCAGGCCGGCACCTTATCCACTGTGCTACCAGCCAGGGCTGTAAGTATTATCTTTAAATTGAGTTATTTCTAATAAGTAAACAGAGAACTCACATCCTAATTGATTTTTTATTTCTTTCAGCTAAAAATATATACATAGGGTTGACAACTTTAATTACATCTCTCTATCTCTATATAGATATTCCATATATACATATCTGCATGTGTGTGCATATATATGTACAGAGTATGCACAATAAATTGATAAAATTTTAGTAAAATATATAATATACCACAAAAGTTATATTTTGAAATAAATTTATTCTTATATATAAATACATAAACATAGTTATTTTTTAAGTTGTTCAAAAAAGCCCCCATTTGCTGCAATAATAGACTTGATTTGACTTCAGAGTCTTCAGCATGCTTCAATTAACTTTTTTTTAATCCATGGACATCATAATGTTTTCAATCTTAGCTTTAATACCTCTTTATTGGAATGAGGTTGTGTATTAACTTCCCTCTCACATATGCTCCATACATAATAGTCTAAAGGATTTGCATCTGGTGAACTAGTTGGCCAGATTTCATTTGACTAGAATTCAGGAACACTCACACTGAGAAATTCTCCCACCTTTTTGGCATCCTGTGCTGGTGCACCATCTTGTTGGAAGATAAAATGATATCCATTTGTGACTTGCTTCATTCATGGTACAACTCCTTCTCTCAAAACATCAAGGTCAACATCAGTAGTCACCTTCAAGTCTTGTGGGAAAAAATGCAGTGTCATGATATCTCCTTCATGGCTGACAACATCTAACACCATCACTGGAGCAGGAAATTTCATTTTCATGACAATTGGGACTTCATTAAGATTCTCACAGAGCCACCTATTTCTTCTTCTATTTACTATTTGGTCCTGCTGAAAATTCTTTTCATCAGAGAAGAAAATCACAGGGTTTTTTTCCTTTGGGATTTTTCAATGTTGTTAGCAGTTTTCTTGATTTTTCAAAGCTCCTTTCCTTTGCTGTGTCATCAACTGGCCTCTTCTAAGAACATACAATCTGTATCTGATATCTTCAGTAATAGTCTTGCAAACTGTTGCATCCAACATCTGCAGTTCTCTTGCTATGGAGCACACTGACTTTCCTGGATTTTCATTGGTGACCTCTTGAATTCTGTGTACAGTATCTGGACTTGTACAATCCTTGCATACCTTACACAATTTCCTTGTTGGTGTGGTAACATCAGGATCAGTATCATACACCTTCTTCACATTGTCAACTGTATGTAAAGGGATGTTATTGAAGTCCACAATTTCCTTAGCAGTTTGCCCTGCATTCAGTCCAGAAATTATGGTTGGCTCTAACATTGTATTCCTTCAATATGACGGCTGCTCTCAGAATTTAATACTTTATATCTGAAACAATGATGTTAAATCATAACATTAGAAACATAGTTTTTCAAAATTAATCAGCATGTGAAATAAGGAGATGCAGAGTTATTTCCAATTGATTGTGCACACCCTGTACACACACACACACACACACACACACACACACACATATATATATATCATGTCTGTCCTGAAAGTCTTGGCCACACAAACTGTTTAAATGATATTGACATTGGCTCAACCCTTTCAGGACAGACATTGTATGTATTTGATGAAACCAAGTGCTGGTTCTCTGAAAAGATAAAAAAGAGTTGGCAAACTTTTAAATAGACTCACTAAGAAAAAAGAGAAGACTCAAACAAATACAATCAGAAGTGAAAGAGGAGAAGTAATAAATGGCACCAAAGAAATATAGAAGATTGTAAGAAAATACTTTGAACAACCATATGCCACCAAATTGGACAACCTGGGCAAAATGGATAAACTCCTAGAAACATACAATCTTTCAAAACTGAATCAGGAAGAATTCAAAAACCTGAATAGGCTAATTACTATAGATGAGGCCCTGGCTGGTGGCACAGGGGCTAAGGCACTGGCCTGTGAACCCAAAGGTCGCTGGTTTGATTCCCAGCCAGGGCACACATAATCAAGTTGCAAGCCAGGTCTCCAGCCAGCTCTGTACCTTCCCCTCTCTCTAAAAATATAAATAAAATCTTAAAAAAAAAAAAAAAGAACAAGTAACACCTAGCCTTTTCAAATTATTCCAGAAAATTCAAGAAGAGAGAAGGCTTCTAAGCTCTTTTTAAGTGGCTAAGATTATCCTGATTTCAAAACCAGGTAAGACACTACTAAGAAAGAAAATTACAAGCTGATATTCCTGATAAACATAGATGTTAAAATCCTCAACAAAATATTAACAAACCAGATCCAGCAATATATTAAAAAATCGTACATCATAATTTAATTGCATTTATGTTATGGATGCAAGACTGGTACAATATGCAAATCCATAAACATGATATACCATGTAAATAAAGTGAAAAGTAAAAATCACATTATCATGTCAATAGGTGCAGAAAAAAGCTTTTGATAAAGTACAGCACCCATTTATGATAAAAACTCTCAGCAAAGCAGGACTAGAGGGATCATAACTCAACATAATAAAAGCCATATATAACACTGGACTGTGAACCCAAAGGTAGCTTGTTTGATTCCCAGCCAAGGGCACATAACCAGGTTGCAAGCAAGGTATCCAGCCAGGTCCGCAGATGGAGGCAGGTGAAAGGCAACCATATATTAATGTCTCTCCCTCTCTGCCTCTCTCCCTTCCCCTCTCTCTAAAAATAATAAATCAAATCTTTAAAAAATACTTGACCTAACGTATTTAAAATATAAATAAATAAATAAATAAATAAATAAATGAATGAATAAAAGCCATATATAATACACCTGCAACCAACATCACTCAATGGGCAAAAAAAAAAAAAAAAAAAAAA
>PVIW01006690.1:0-13362 GCA_004026585.1 Noctilio leporinus | reverse complement strand
ATAGGAAGCCTTAATGACTCCCCTTTAAAACTACAAAATCTAACAAATGAATTTGGTAAAGTAGCAGGATACAAAATTAACCTTTAGAAATCAATAGTATTTTAATACACCAATATTGAACTATAAGAAAGAGAAATTAATAAAACCATCTCATTTACTACTGCAACAAAAATATAATATACTTAGGAATATATTTAATGAGATAAAAGACCTGCACTCAACACATTTTAAGATACTAAAGAAAGAAATTGAGGGAGATACAAATAAATGGAAGCATATAGTCTGTTCATGGATAGGAAAAATTAACATAATTAAAATGTCCATACAATCCAGAGCAATCTACAAATTTAATGCAATTCCTATTAAATAACAATGGCATATCCCACAGACCTAGAACAAATATTCCAAAAATGTAAATGAAACCACAAAAGACCCTGAATAGCCCCAGCAATCTTAGAAAGAAGAACGAAGTTGGAGGTATCAAACTACCTCATATTAAACTAGGCCATAGTAATCAAATTAGCCTGGTACTGGGACAAAAACAGGCATATAAATCATTGGAATTGAATAGAGAGCCCAGAAATAAGCCCATGCCTTTATGGTCAATATTTTACAAAGAAGACAAGAACACACAATGGAGTAAAGACAGTCTTATCAAAATTAAATAAATTGGATACAACAAAAAAAATGAAACAAGACCACCAACTTACACTATATACAAGAATAAACTCAAAATAAATAAAATATTTAAATGTGAGTCACAAAACCATATGAGGTATGTCCTGAAAGTATCAAGTCAATGTCAATAAAATTAAAAGTTTGCATGGCCAATGCTTTTGAGACAGACCATACATACACACACACACACACACACACACACACACACATATACATGCATACATACAAACATACATACAGAAACAAATATATGTACACTATATAGTATAGATAAATACACACAAGAGAAGCTTGTATACACATGCACATGCTAGTTTATTTGTATTTTGGTAAACATTTCTAGAATCATAGGAAATGATATTATCTTAAATATCATGTTCACCTTAATGAAATATATATACTAATTACCCTCATCTGGATAAACTGTCTTGAAGGAAACCCAATAAATGGCTCAGCAAATTGAGATTTTCATGACTAAATATGAGGGTGAAAAAGCAGATAAAGTATCAAAGAACTCAGAGCATAAAAACAGCTTACATAAAGAAATAATTTTAGCAAGTCTAACTTTGCTTTATAGAAAGCAATGTTATTTGAATGTTGTTGAATTCAGCAACTTTAGGAGGATAATTCACATGTTATGTTTATGCAAAACTTTAAAACCAAGTGAAAGCTTAGTTTGGCTTTCAGATAAGAAAACTGTAACCTAAACTAGTTTGTTAGTAGCTCATAATGTGTGCTCAGAAATGAAGGCAATAATAACTAAATTTCAGCTATAAATTATTTATAGGCCTTATTAAATATCTTCCCATATTATATTTTAAATTAATAAAAACATTTATGGCATGCTTACTTTATATGCATTATATTATTCAGTCTTCAAAACAACCTTCTTTGGGATAAGAATTGATCTTGTTTACATTTATAGATGGAAAAACAGTCTCTATGTTAAGTCAATTTGAACAAGGTCATGCAGAAAGAAATGTGATTTAAACTACGTTCTTTCATTTCTGTTTTTAAATTTAAATTTTATTTTTCTATTGCCATGTACATTCAATATTATTTTGTGTAAGTTTCAGGTGTATAGCATAAAGGTTGGACAAGTGTCCTCCCAGTATTTCCAGTATCCACCTGGCACCATACACAGTCATTACAATATTATTGATTATATTTCCTATGCTGTACTTTACAGCCCCATGACTACTTTGTAACTTCCAATTTTTTACTTCTTAATCCTTTCACATTTTTCACCCTGTCCCCCACCCACACCCCTACTGCCAACCCCCTCTGTCAACCATCAGTCCTAAACTAAGCCCTACTTTGGTAAAAACAACTCTGAGTGGTAGGTGGTAGTATTTCTAATTCCCTTATCAGAATATGCAGTTAAGGCATAGAGAGATCCCAGCAACTGGATCAAGGCCACTCATGTACTAAGCAGCAAGTTTAGGATTCTAATCCTGGGGTGTCTGTCATTTTATTCCATAGCCTAGATGCATTTCCTCTGCCCATATTTGCAAAAATATAGATCTGCTATAGCAGAAAAATAAAGAAAGTCTATCTCTCAACATAGTTTATACATTATATAAGTATAATTTATTTATGATACAATTTATTGGTTTTGGCTATTAACATTGCGTGCTCCCAGCATGGCAAAACCTAACGTGGGAAGGAGGTATATATACTATGTCTGCTCAGTGATCTACATTTTCTACAGGTACAGTGACCATAGACTATACCATCAAAATTAGGGACTTCTGTGAAGGGGTGGTGACACTATTCATAATAATTCTGGGCAACAGGAGGAAAATATGACTATTTCAGGCAAAGAAGGATACATGGCCAGTATCCTGGGAACATGTAGAATTTCTCACTGATAGTCAAAGCAGTGTTATCTCTGGGTCCATGGGTTCTATTATAACCATTCCCCAATGCTGATCTCAAAACTAATTGAATACTTTCCATGTACATCTGAAGAAAAATATATTTTTTTAATCTTAACTAATTAATCTAGTCTTAGAAAAACAATTGTCTAAAATCGAGTAAGATATCTGGAGCCACAATTGAGCATATTCTCCTGCCTTTGGGGAGCTCTGCTATCTTTACAGACAGAGATTATAACAGTATGGTGTTTGTATTTTAATTCTAGGTAAAACTAATTTTGGGTTCTGTTTTTGTTATGAGAAGAGTGATGCTTTTGAATCCTATTAACCCCAGAGAAAATATGTATATATTGCTTTTCACTTAATCCTTGTTCTGAACTCTAATGTCAAAACATTTGTCCAATTGACTGTGCTATTTTTATGTTAACAAATTGTAATTGGAGGCTAAATTCATACTTAAAGGCTTGGATTAAGCAAACAATCATCAAGAAAGATAAGTTTTTTAAATCCTATTTATAATTGCATAAAAAACAATAAAGTGCCTAGGAATAAATTTAACCAAGGATGTAAAAGACCCCTAATCAGAAAACTATAAGACACTGAAGAAATTAAAGATGCAAATAAATGACAGAATATACAATGCTCACAGATTGGAAGAATTAACATCATTAAAATGATCATACTACCTAAAGCCATCTATTGATTCAATAAAATCCCTATCAAAATACCAATGAAATTCTTCTCAGAACTAAAATAGTAATCCTAAAATTTATATAAAATCACAAAGACTGTGAAAGCAATCTTAAGAAAAATTAAGAAAGGTGGAGGTATCATGCTACCTGATATCAAACTATACTACAGTGCTGCAGTAATCAAAACGGACATGTATATCAATGAAACAGAAAAAAGCCCAGAAGTAAATCCATGCCTATATGTTCAATTAATACATGACAAAGGAGGAAAGAATATACAATGGCTAAAGACAGTTTCTTCAGTAAATCATGTTGGGAAAACTGGACATATACATGCAGAAAATAAAATAAATAAAATGACCATTTTTTTTACACCATGTACAAAAATAAACTCAAAATGAATGAGACTTAATGTGAGACTTGAACCATACAATTCCAAGAAGAAAACAAGCAGTAAATTCTTTGATATTGCTTGTATTAATGTTATTTCAATATGTTTCCTCCAGCAAGGAAAGCAAAAGAAAAAATAAATACACAAGCAGGACCACATCAAACTAAAAAGGGTTTTCACAGCAAAGGAAATCATCAACAAAACAAAAAGACAACCTGCTGAACAGGAAAAGGTATTTGCAAATGATACACCTGAAAATGGATTAATACCCAAAATATATAAGAGACTCTGCAATTTATACAAAAACAAACAAACAAAACAAAACAAAATAAACAAACAAAACCCAAACAATCCAATTAATAAATGAGCAGAGGACCCAGATACACATTTCTTCCAAAAGGACATACAGACAATCAACAGACCTGTGAAAAGATGCTCAACATCACTAATCATCAGGATTTTAATGCAAATTAAAATCACAATGACTGACATTTGAACCCACAGGTCACTGGTTCAATTCCCAGATAGGGCACATAACCAGGTTGCAAGCCAGGTCTCCAGCCAAGTCCCCAGCTGGAAG
This sequence comes from Noctilio leporinus, assembly GCA_004026585.1. Lineage (NCBI taxonomy): Eukaryota > Metazoa > Chordata > Mammalia > Chiroptera > Noctilionidae > Noctilio > Noctilio leporinus. The sequence goes on along the minus strand of PVIW01006690.1, from coordinate 9,144 downwards.
CAGTTGAAAGGCAACATCAATACATTGATGTTTCTCTCCCTTTCTTCCTCCTTCCCTGCCCCTCTCTCTAAAAATAATGAATGAATCTTTTTTAAAAATCACAATGAGATATCACCTCACATCTGTTGGAATGGCTATCAATAACAAATTAACTAGTAAGTGTTGGCCAGGGTGTGGAGAAAAGGAAACCTTTATGCACTGTTAGTATGATTATAAATTTGTACAGCCACTATGGAAAACTAAAAAATTACAAATAGAATTACCATATGAGCCAGCTATTCCACTTCCAGATATTTATTTGAAAAAAATTCAAAACACTAATTCTAAAAGTTACATGCACCCCTATGTTCATTGCCTTATTATTTATAATACTCAATATTTGGAAGCAACCTAAGTGTGCATCAATAGGCAAATGGATAAAGAAGAGGTGGTACTTGTATACAATGGGACATTACTCAGCCATAAAAAGTAGCATTTTGCCATTTGTATCAACATAGATGGACCTAAAAGGTATTAGACTAAGTGACATGTCATATAGAGAAAGATAAATATCACTTAATTTCACTTATGAGTAGAATGGAGGGAAATTGGGGAAATGCATGAAAAAGTAATTAAGAAGTTCAAATGAGCAGTTATTTAAAAAGTCACAGGGATATAAAGTATAGTATAAAGATTATAGTCAATAATAGTGTAATAACTATGTACAGTGCCAGGTGGCTATTAAAGTTATTGGGGTGATTACTTCATAAGTTATACAGATGTCTAGTCACTATGTTGCATAGTCGAAGCTAATATAATATTGTATGTCAACACTAATTGAAAAATAAATTTAAAAAATAAAGCATAGACATAATGGTGAGCTGTGGAAACAAGCACAATCTTGAAAACAGATAACATAGAAAGGGAATAGAAAGTTTTAGAAAATCATATCTGGCTTTAATGCCTAATCTTCAACTGGTAATAATGATGTTAATGGCATATAAACTCAGGGAGCCTCAGTTTCCTAATGTAAAGAATAATATCTATTGAATGTATTTTTCAACTATTTCTTAAGATTGTTAAATAAGGTGAGGTACATAAAATAGTTGGCATATAGGAAGCACACCCTTTGCAAATTCTAGTTCTCCATTTCTCTTTTTAGATTTAAAATAGCAAAGTCACATTCCCATATTCTGTATCTACACTATATTTTTCACATCAATCATATTAAGCCACAGTCTATCTTCATCTTCTCTTCATTCCTTCCTCGTCTCCATTTTATTTTCTTCTTTTTCTTTCTTTTGTCCTATCTTTCCTTCCTTTTTCCCACCTCTACCTTTTCTTTTTCCCTTCCTTTCCCTCCCCTTTCCTTCCCTTCCTTTTCCTTTCCCTTCCTCCTTTCTCTTGCCTTCCCTTCCCTCATTCAAAAAAGACTTAAGGTGGCCAAAACATTATAAAGTGTATGTAGTGCACATGGAAAATAATTTGACAGAATTTAAAATTTGACCTTTAGAAATTAATTATTATCAAAATAATTAGCCACTTAATTAAGCATAAGCTGTTGCTTACACGGTGTTTGAAGGAGGATTTCAGAGATTATGTCTCTTACAAAGCTGACATAAAGACTGGGCAAAGTGATGACAACAGTGTTTCTGTTGAGGATAAATTTCTCTGTAACAAATAGATACATGATATTAACTTTAGCTTGAAATGCTTTTCAACACTAGTTTGATTTCTTAAAAGCAAATAAAAAAGATTATAATATGTAAATATTTAAGTTGTTTATTCTCCTTAGGTGGAGATGGCAACCTCCATTAATGTTTACATTTGTTTTTATTCTCTTCTTTGATGCTCTCCCTATGGACTTCAGTAATGGCTCTGGAATGGAACCAAGCCACAGAGGGATCTATAGAAAGAACGTGAAGACATGTAGGGGAAGTCAAGGACTCAAACTTCTTTGCCTTGGTTCAGGAGGTTGTGAGGACATTTAGGGATTTATCGAATGAATTTATTTTTTCAGTACCTTACAGCATCAGCAGCTGGGTTTCAGTAATTGAACACTGATTACTGCATAAAGAAGTGAAAAATAGATGCTAATTAGATAGAATTGTCTGATGAGAACAGCAACATCTGGGAAACCTGGGACCCAAGAAAGACATACTTTCGGCAAGTGTGACTAATAAGGGAGTTTCTCCTTTTTATCACAATCCTCCTTTCCCTATCCTCTCAATAAATCCTCCTAAAAATCCTAAAGCAACCTCAGTTAACCAAAAGCAGGTTATTGCTTTGCAATCCAGGGTGTGGATTGCAACACTGATTGACCTGCACAGTGATGGAAACCTTGTGATTTGAACTTAGCTCACTACCAACCCTAGATCTTTATACCAATGAGGCCAACTCAAGAAATAAAAGGCTTTACTGTATTTTTCAAGTCATAGAAATTTTCAGGTATTTCATATACAATAACATTGAAGCTTATGGTAGAAATCAACACAATTTTTCTACCTGGAAGGCTCTTCATTGAAGTATGCACACAGCTTATTTATTCCCTCACCTTCAACACCACTGCCTTGAAGAACATGTACAGAATTGTGAGTGTTAACTTGAAGCAGGAGGTTCTCCAATTTTAGTGCATCAAGGAATCTTTATCAGAGGGCAAGGATTGGGGAGGTTAATGATGACTTATCAGGTTAAGGAAGTGCCCATGGGCTTTATTTTTAATAGGTGCTTTCAGGTGATTCTGATTCAGGTGACCACTCTAGAGAGTAGATCACTCTAGTGTAGAATGTAAACTCTATTCTGAGGGAGTCAGAAGAATGTAAACTGTTCAAGAGCAAGCAGAATTTACTCTCTGACTTAAAAGATAGCTGTGAGATTGGGGTTCTGAAGGATTTAAGGAAGGGTTTCAGCTAGAGGAACAGTCACTTACTGCCTAGGAAGAGACTCACTGGGTGGAATGGGGGTGGTCACTGCTGTCATAGCTCAGCCTTCAGGTCTTCAAAGATGCAGCTTCTGAGGTACTGAGGTTATAAAAAGGGACACTAGACATCCTTGAAAATAGACCCTAGTATTATTACATGGTGTATTCTCAGAATGTGAGTCTGTAACATATGAGGGGACACCAAAAAAAATGAAATTATCTTCTGTAGGGTGGGTGCTTGATAGTATAGGCTTCCCCCACAAGGTGAGTGTTGTAGGAACCCATCTGTATCAGTACCAGCTGGCATTGTGGTGAAAGGCTGCATTCAGCTTTAGTAAATTTTTTTTGAAGACTCTTTCAATGGGTTTGACCATTTCATGATGGGTGATTTGCAAGTGCACTAGCCCACACTACACTGTGTTCATCAATTTTTGACCAAAGAATATCCTAGGTCTCATGACCCATGCTCCCTATTTACTTGATCTCACCCTAAGCAACTTTTTTTGTTTGTGTTTCCTCAGATGAAAAAGTCCTCAAAGGGAAATGTTTGCCCATGTGGAAGAGATGAAACAAAAGATGGCAGAAACACTAAAAGGCATCAAAATTTACAAGTTCAAAACTGTTTTGAACAGTGGGAAAAAAATCTTGATAGGTGCATTGCATCAGATGATGAGTAATTTGAAGGTGACTTGGCTGAAATTTAAACATGTAAGAATAGGTACACAATTTTTTATAAATAAAAGCTGGTTAAAGATAAGAGAGGACCCAAGATGGAGATGCAGACAGACATGCTGCATCCCCCTCCACTACCAGAAATGGGATCATCCACCTCAAAACTAGAGACAATCAGAAATCCCAGAATATCAAATTGCAAGGAACTTCAACAAACAAAAGTTATAAAGAAGGACTACTCATCCAGACAGGTAGGAGGGGTGGAGCTGGGACAGAGAGGATGTGGTTTGGTGAGCAGGTTGTTGGTGCAGGTTGGCAATGGGGCAGCTGTTGTGGGACAGGAGTTGTGGCTGACCAGTGGAAAGCACAGTCACAGTAGGGACACCTGTTGAGTAGTCCTAGCACCAGACAAGACTGCAGGACTCATGGTTCCAGCACCAGGGTTGGGGTGGAGGATAAAGCCAAATTACTTCTGACTGTGAAAACCAGTGGGGATTAGGGTGGAGAAAGATGCTGCTCATCTCTCATCAAAGTCTATATGTTTAGAGGCCCATCCACTCTGGGAACCATGTCCTGGGCAACAGCTAGGGAGGAGCTACTCCCATATGAGAAGCAGGAAAAGAGCCTAAAAAATGGGCAAGTGCTGAGTAAGCAGGATTGCTATCTCTTAGATACCTCTCCTCCCCTCTATACAGCAGTGCAATGTGGTGAAACACATCACCTGTATTGATGAATACCCGAGGCTCCACCCCTTCCTGTAATATAATAGGTGCAAAAACTCTGCCTAAGACACTGAGACAAACACAAGAGCCTGCAAGATGAGAAGACAGAGAAATATGGCTCAAAAAGGAGGCAGTTAAGAGTCTGAGTGGGCAAACCGAACAAGAAAGAAATAGCCACTGTGAACCCAAAGGTTGCTGGTTTGATTTCCAGCCAGGGCAAATAACCAGGTTGCAAGCCAGGTCTCCGGCCAGGTCTCCAGCCAGGTCTGTAGCTGGAGGCAGGTGAAAGTCAAACATACATTGATTTTTCTCTCCCTCTCTCTCTCCCTTCCCCTCTTTATAAATGTAATAAATAAAATCTTTAAAAAAAGAATATGTTTTTAAAAATAGCCAGCCTAACCAGCCAGTCTAACAGATGCACAGTGTAAAATGCAGGTGATAAAGATGCTCACAGACTTAACAGATATACTTGCATATGGTAAACACGTAAGGGGAAAAGTAAAGGTTATGCTAAGTGAAATGAAGGAAAAGACACATGAAACCAATGGGTAAGGGAAGGAAAATGGGGTTCAAATCAATGATTTGGAACAAAAGGAAGAAATAAAAAGTGAACCAGTACAGAATAAGGAAACAAAAACTGAAAAAGAAGTGAGGAAAGGCTTCTCCTCTGGGACAATTTAAAATGGGTCAACCTCCTCATCATAGGGGTGCCAGAAGGAGAAGAGGCAGAGCAACATATTGAAAACTTAGTGTGAAAAAATAATAAAGTAAAACTTCCCAAATTTGGCAAAGGAAATAGACAGATAAGTCCAGGAAGCACAGAGTCCCGAACAAGATAGACCAAAATAGGACCACACCAAGACACATCATAATTAAAATGACAAAGGTTAAAGACGAGAGAGAATCTTAAAAGCAGCAAGAGAAAAGGCTAGCGTTACCTACAAAGGAGTTCCCATAATATAATCAGCTGATTTCTCAAAAGAAACTTTGTAGGCAAGAAGGGACTGGCAAAAAGTATTCAAAATGATGAAAAGCAAGGACCTACAACCAAGATTATTCTATCCAGCAAAGCTATAATTTAGAATGGAAGGGCAGATACAGTGCTTTCCAGATAAAGTAAAGCTAAAGGAATTCATCATCACCAAGCCATTATTACATAAAATGTGAAGGGGACTTATTTAAGACAAAGAGTATCAAAATTATGAACGTTGAAAAGACAACAAACTCACAACTATCAACAACAGAACCTAAAAAACAAAAACAAACTAAACAAACAACCAGAATAGGATCAGAATCATAGGTATGGGGATCATTGGGAGGATTATTAGCTGGCATGGGGAAGGGAGTAAAATGGGGAAATGGTGTAGGAAACATAATCGGTGGGTACAGGATAGACAGGGGAAGTTAAGAATAACAGAGAAAAGGGTGAAATCAGAGAACTTATATGTGCAATCTGTGGACATGAACTAAGTGAGAGGTGGGATGGTGGGAGGGAATGGAGATCTTGGGTGGAAGGGAGCAAAGGGAAAAGAAATTGGGGTAATTGTAACAGCATAATCAATAAAAAATACTTTTAAAAATTCTGTTTTTTTAGGTTCTTTCTGGAAGGTTAATTGTATTGAAGTAACTTCACACTTTCCCCTGCAAATGGACTTATGAATAAGCAAAAATTATGTCATTATATGTAGAATAATTGATTCCCTCTGCTTGCTAATATGGTCATCATTCACCAGCTTCCACATTTTTGCTGTAACTGGTATAAAATGACTTGCCATGCCTTTCACAAAGGCATGTTCACACACAGTGATGAATGTTGATAAGGGACGTGGCTTTGTCCTTTCTATACCCTAGAGGAAGGGGGTCTCAGGATGCCATGGAAGGGATTCAGGAGTGGGCCTGTTCTGAGCTGAAACCCTCAGTGACCCCTCTGCCTGGGTTCCTTTTCACTCTTCTGGGACTGAGACAAACAGCTGCAAAAGAAGTCCTTTTATTTCTCTACCCTATTTCATTAGGAGTCATACAGGTCCTCAGGAAAAGCTTTTGGGTGGCTTTTGAGTGCTGGGGCTCAGAGTATTTTTGAAGAACAATGGGAATGTATGAACACATAGGGTAGTCAATCACCAAAGGCCTGCAGGTTCTCTTGGGGTAACCTGAGAGCCCTTGAAAATTCTGCTATACTATCCTTACAGTGCCAGTCACCATGACTATCACTGCCACATGGTGTCACACACTTTTATTCAGGGATTATCACAGGACTAAAAGTTCCCAGAGTCAGAGGGTTCTTCTTTCAGTTTACTAATGGAATTATTGATTATCAACAGTTGGGACTAACAAACAGGGAGCAGGTAATTAAAATACCATCAACAACATTTACTCAAATGTTGAAACTGCAACCATCACTTAGTGAAGTGAGTAAAAAAAAAAGTTTCTTATCACTTTCAGGGAAAGGGTCAATAGTGAAATGGTATAAATAGCCTCAACCTAATTGGGAGAAATCCAAACCTGTTGAATGCTAGAAAATTCAAAATGCTATTTGCTTTTAGGAAATGCAACAAGAGTGAAAGGAGATTTAGAAGCACTATACTAATTTACCAAACCTGCCCTAGGCATACTTTACATTTGTCCCTTCTGTCACCAGAGGAGTTGTTAATGACCAAGACTTGTGATTTGTATTCTAGGACAATCAGAATGAGGACCAGGAGCACTTTTTTCTTATCATGTGTTTAGCTTCAGGGACTTTGACTACAGAAATAATAGTTTCTATACTTAATAGCTGAGACATAAATTCTGTTGTGTCTAATCCCTGTTTTGGTTACTGGCAAGAATTCCAGTAATTCAATTCTGTGATCAACAGTCTATTTAATGTGCCAGTCTTAGTAACGTATATATATGTATACTATTTAAAATATCTTTCTTCTTAAAAGTCCCTATTAAGGAAAATTTGTGTATTTTGGTTTGCAATACAAGAACTACTAAAATAGTGGTATCTTGGTAAATGTTTAACAGGCAGTTTTCCAAAGAAAAAATCAATTTTTTAGCTTTTGCTGATTTCTGTGGTGTAAATACTCCCACCATGGCCATTTAGATGACAATGAGGTATCAGTACATTTATAAAATAGTGAAAAAATTAACAATTGACTTGTAAATATGATGTGAATTGGATGCAACATATAAATTAACTAGATCCTACTTTTTAAACTTAGTTTATACATAGTAGTATATACATAGTAATATAAAGCAATAATTTATATATATTGTAAGTATTTACATATGAACTGTATATGATCAAATGTGGCAACAAATCCACTGTATTTTTAAGCATTATTTATTGGGTTCAAAATACTGGTATGCCTCATTTTATAAAACTATTTGTTTATTGGAAATTGCAGGTGAATTGACACATTTTCAAATTCATTACAGGAGAATAAAGGGAATTTTACTTGCATGTCTTAAATAAAATTTTCTTCTATTAAAAAGTACACATTTATTATTTGTGTTATAACATTTTTGCATTTGGAGCATAGTGAAATGTGAAAGTGTAGCATGAGTGAGGCTCATAACCCTAATCATTTTTGGATGATTTGAAAGGGAGAGTCTATTAGGCCTCATGTTGAGGACAGAAGGCAGCACAGACTGATGGCTTCAGAGTCAGGCTCGCTTACCACTCACCACCTGGATCAGTGAACTTGGGGAAGTTAATTAACTTGTCTGCCTCAATTTTCCCCTCTGCAAAACAGGATAAAAACAGTACCTACCTCATAGAATTATTTCTCAAAATGCTTAAAATAGTGCCCACAATCTTGTAAGGATCACATATTGCTATTTTTATGGCCATTGACAACATATTTTAGGAAGGCTGTTAACTTAAGCTATGAATGTAGAATTTAATAAATGTTGTTGTCAATGGTGGTTCTCACAGTGGCGGGGGTCGGGGCAGAAATCTGTGCTTTAACAACCCCTATTGGTAACTGCAACGGGCAGACACTGAAGTGTGAGAAACACTCTTTCGGATTACCTCTGGGAATTCCTGTGGTCTGGAAGAGTTGATATTCTTTTTTTTTTTTTTTCTTTTTTGTAACTTTGTTTCTTTAATAGTTGTTTTAAACATCTTTAAGCATTTTAAAGTTTCCTCAAGTATATTATGCATGTTCCTTGTTTCTTTTGTTTCTTTTTTTATGTTAGATATTTTATTTTTTATTTTTCAAAAATTTTATTGTTGTTGTATTACATCCATCCCCTTTTTGCTCCCTCTGTCCCCCTCCCCACCCACCCATTCCCCCCAAAGTCAATACCACCTTTGTCCATGTCCATGGTTCCTTTATACTAGGTTCTTGTCTAAGCTGCTCCCCTTTCCTGCCTCTGCCTTCCCCCTCCCCCCAACCCTTTTCCCCCTGACCACTGAAGACCTATTCCTTATATTCATATACTTGGTTCTGTTTTACTTGTTGTTAGTTTTGCTCATTATTTCCCGTAATGGGTGAGATCATATGATATTTGTCCTTCACTGACTGACTTATTTCACTAAGCATAATACTCTCCAGCTCCCTCCATGTTGTTGCAAAGGGTACAAGTTCCTTCTTTCTTTCTGCTACATAGAATTCCATTGTGTAAGGGAAGATGGCGACAGAGTAGACAGCAGAGCTAATGGTGTTCTCAGGTACCAAAGCAGCTAGAGGACAAGATAGGGAGTGTGAGACGTCTTCAGGACCCTAGGAATTGGAGCGGTCAGCATCTGGACACAGGGGAGCACAACCCAGAGGCAGAGGAGGCCAGCAGGACAGTAGGTGAGGCGTTCCGGACCAACCGTCCGGCGGGCCAAGGTCGGCTCTGGGCAGTGGCGGCTCTAACCAG
>PVIW01006689.1:0-83386 GCA_004026585.1 Noctilio leporinus | reverse complement strand
AAAAAAAAAAATAAAAAAAAAAAAAAAAAAAAAAAAAAGAAATAAAATCTTTACATACTGGTCCTTCCACAAGATGTGCAAGTACTTCATCCCACAGTTTCTGGTTTTGATGATCTTCTCTGATCAGATGTTGCTGTTGAGGGGTTAGCTGGAAAGCCTCAACTGCTTCTGCTGAATCTGATGCTTTGAATACTTTGGAGGCACTTGGACAATCATCTAGATTTATTTAAGAAGACATCAGAAGACTTACAAGTGATTTTAAGCAGAACTATGGAACTAACGAGTTAACTGGCACCAGTAATGTTTAGCATGAATCTAACCTACAAAAAAGCAGCATCTAACTTCCCCAGGAGTTTAGGATACTATACATGCTGCTGCTTTGATTCTGACACTACTAAAACACAGTAAAAGTAACCCCCACACCAAAACCCCTTCACTTTTAATTTCTTATGGGTTTCTCAATTTATCCTCTTATATTTCTCTTTATTAGAAACTATGTCATTAGGATTTATTTCCTGTAATCATTACCTACCATCATCCGAAGTTGGCCTCTTTGAGGCTCCACTGGCCTGCTTCTTTGACTGTCCTTTAGTCTTCTTCCCTTCCTTATCTGAAGGGTAACCTACTGGATACTGATGGGGGGGAAAAGTACAATGTAGGCTTAAACTTCACAGAGAAGGGGGGTTCTAGATCCTGGTGAGAAATTTAAAAAGGGGAGAGAGGAGGAGTCCATTTTTCCCTAACTTAACAACTTTATATAAAAGAAACAGACATTAAAAAAAAGTCATAGGACAAAAGACTATTTGATTAAAATCACAAATTCAGTGTAAAACCATGTAATTTTGATTGCTAAGAAATTGCACTTTATAATACAATGATCTTAGTTTCATATCTAAAACTGAAAGATAAGTACAGGAGTTGTGACTAGGTGGCTTGAAAATTTTGAGGAAGAAAGGAAGGCAGAATCTTGATATGAAGCAAGGGAAAATCAACCACAGAGCACAGTAGATGGTACTCACATCGATGGGATTACACTAAATTGAGGGAACAATCTAAAAAACAAAAGAAACCCCACCAAAACATTAAGGGCCAATTTCTTATCTCTTTGTGGGGTGGTGGGAGGGGTAATAAAAGCTTTTAGAAAGCCTACTGCCACTAAATTACTAAAGTCTTTATCTGCCAAAGGTCAGACTTTAAGGAATAAATTCTACCTATTATCCTTACATTTTACTGTCTTTTTTCTTTGAGCAATGCCTTGTGAGAACACTCATGTTTAAAGCTCAATTATGTTTCAGCCTTCATTAATGACATATTAACTCATAGCAGATGGGCTTATATGCTTCTGCCCAGTTTCATGTCTAACCTTTCTAAAACATTCTTTGATGAACAATGGATCTGAAAGTCTTTTAAAAATGGATTTAACAAAAGGTTTTGTTATTTTAAAAACATCAACTACAAAAAGAATTACAGCTGACCCTTGAACAACAAAAGGTTTGATGTGTGTGGGTCCACTTACATGTGAGCCTTTTTCAGTAAATATATTGGAAAATATTTTTTGAGATTCAATTACATATAAATAAATATATATTTTTTCACATATTTTTCATGTCTATTGTTATAGCATGTATAGTATTTATCTAGTGTTTTGTACGATATAAGATAGTATCAATGTAGACACTGACAATTCATTTTGCAAAAAGATGACATAAGCTTACAGTATTAACACAGTATAATACTGTACATGTATTCTCTTAGATTTTTCTTAATATTTTTTTCCTTAGCTTACTATATTGTAAGAGCATAGTAAAATATATGCACATATAAAAAATATGTATCAATAGTCTGTTTATGTATTATTAGTAAGGTTTCTGGAAAATAGGTTATTAGCTTTTGCAGAATCAAAAGTTACACCTGGCTTCTTGACTGTGTGGGGGTTGATGCCCTTAATCCTCATGTTCAAGGGTCAGCTGTATTTTGGCAGTTATTTTAGCAGCTGATGGGTCTCATTTAAACAATAAATTCTATGAATTTCAGAAGAAAACAAAAACAGAAACAGAAACAGACTTGCACTAGAAGACACACACTCACCTGCCTGGGTGGTCAGACACTTGCCCATAGTTCAGCCCCTACACATGCAGTGTGGGCAGAGCCAGGGAAAATGACAAAGATGGAAGTCTTTACAGAAAGCACAACAATGGGGAATGATGGGTGAACTCAAACCATGCAAGTCAGTGTCAGGGACAAAGTTTAGGGTGTATAGGCAGTGGAGGGGGAATGCAGCCATACCATCCACTACGCACACAAAACCAACGAAGTCTTATATGGGTTAACAGCTGAGCATGGGCAAAGGGAAAAAAAAGGCACAACACTAAAGGTGGTGACAGAACAGGGAAGCAGCTTTGAAGGGGAAGAGAGAAAAGGGGTGAGGAAAAGTGAGAAGGGTAGGAAGCAGACAACTCTTACAAGCCACCTCCCCTCTTCCCCTATTAAAGACGCCCCCTGTGCCATCCAGGATAAACTTCCCTTCTCCAGGTCTCCTACACCTGAATTTCATGTATCCCTTTCCCTCATACTTCAAGTCATTTTCATATTGAAATGAAAATATTTTTCATTGATTAGCCCAACTTTTCCTAAGCACAATTCATGGTCTGAGGGCAGTTTGACACCTAGGATGCTACCTTTTTACTGCTTTTCCTTCTGTATGCTTGCATGATCTCATTTTCATCCCTTACCATCCACTGATCAACTGCTGTGGGTTATATGCAGTGTTAAAGCATGTTGATAGTACAGGTGTACATTTTAATGAATATACAAATAGCCTAGAAAAATGTAATCTAACCTGTAAACGTAGGCATAATCTCCTTGATCGTTCTATTCCTTCTGAGGTCCAAGGAGCAGGCTCAACATCATCTCTTCTTAAAAGATAGCGCCAAACCAGGAATCCATGGCTTGATGAAATCTCTGGCCAGTATTTCACCACCTAAATCATAATATTTCAGTAGTACTTTGAGATTTAAAGTTCAGACTTCTAATGTCATCATATTAGTGGCTTACTTGTCAAAACTAATTCTGATTTCAGAAGGTGCTTGTTTTGCTGTAATAGCAAATAACTTAAGAATATTACCAAAACATTATTTTGACCATGTTTCTTAAGATAGTTCCCATATAACAGATTATAAATTTGAAATACTAACAAAATTATACTTATTATTTAATAGAATTTTGCATTAATAGTAAACAGAAACGGCTGCAGTAGATGCCTGTTTTCTAAAAAAAGAATGCAAGCTATGGTAAAAATTATAATGTGCTCTGCTTGAAAATCTATTGCAGTTAAAATCATTCTGGAAGATATATTAAGAATCAAGATTTGTAATGGCCAAGATCCATTAAAATGGTTTCACCATAGAGAATAAACTTATAAAAAGCTTAACCCAAAATATTGCTCTTGCCTTATGGACTTGAAATTAGCCTTGAAAGAAAAGTATCAAAGTAAAGAGCTGACTTTGCGCATCTGCTACATTTCCAGAAAAAGCAAAGATACCAACGAGGATAGTCTAATGTTTCCTCCAGCCCACCCACAGCAGAGTTGTTCCCTGTGGTAGTAACCCTGTCCTGAAAGCCCAGGAAGAATGACTAACAAGAGGTCATGCCAGATAGAGCACCTTATAAATGCCATCATATCTGTTGCCTTCTTCAGGAGCATATTTGCTGATCTTCCTCCCTTTAAAACTGCGTATCACTCTGACTGGCTTACCAGCTCTCCAATTCCGAGATTCTGCTCCAATTTTATCATCCAATGGAGCATCACAGTTTAGGGCCAATGCCCTAAAAAATAAAACAAAGTCTTTATACCAAGTAATCTTTAAGTATATAATCACATCATTAGCTCGATTAAAAGGTGAATTATGCCTTACCTGACGATTAAGATTCTATGATTCTTTCCATATTATTCCAGATAATAGGATTATGCTTTCCCCCACCAGCAGAGAAGACAAATCAGTTTTCTGATGTCACCCCCAAGCCAGGGGATTGGTTCTCAGATAGCCTGTAGGGTTCTTCTGAAAGTAATAACATCTGTGCCACGTATAATAGAAAACAACTAGAAATACATGGAATTTTCTTTAAATAACGTTTGTTGAAGAAAGGGAAAATGTTGGAAACTAAAGTAACTGATTGTTGTAAGTTATTATTTTTTTAATAGGGAGTGAGGTAAATTGCTGAAATAATGTAGAAAGGAATTTAGAAAATAAATTTGTCAGCAAGGTATGAATGGCCTCTCTAGGTCCACCTTCCACATTCCAGATAACAGAGATTCCTTAAAAGTTTAGAAAATATTAAGAACAAGATCAATAGAGAATACCCTTTAAAGACCTCTGGTGAAAAACATAAGTTTAGCCCTGGTTGGTGTGGCTCAATGGACTGAGCACCAGCCTGCGAACCCAAGTGTTGCTGGTTCAATTCCCAATCAGGGAACATACTCAGGTTGCAAGCCAGGTTTCCAGCCAGATCCCCAGCTGGAGGCAGGTAAAAGCCAACCATACTTTGATGTTTCTCTCCCTTCCCCTCTCTATAAAATCTTAAAAAATGAAAATACCCCACATAAATTTAAATAAAAATGAAGCAGTCAAGTGTCTGTACTAAATCAGGGCAATCAAGATTTCTGGCTGCTCAGGATCTCTGTATTTTACTGATGACATATAAACAAGGAGAAACACTGACTGAGCTAGAAGCAATACTTGATTTAGCTAAAGCTCCCTTAGTATGGATACTCACTTAGTAATCATTAAACAGTGAAGTTATTAGATGTTAGAAGACCTTTCTTAGAAAACTTAGTCCTACCAAATACAAAATAAAACAAAACCTCCTTCGTCCCAAAAACCTAACAAACTATAATCTATTTAAAATTAGTATTTTTCTCTATGATACCTACTTCCTAACTTAGGTGAAAAGAAACCACTGAGTACACACGAGGTCAAAAATAACACAGAAACACCCTGGGTGGCACAACTTAGTGGACTGAACTCTGACTGGGAACCTAAAGATCACCAGTTTGATTCCTGGCCAGGGCACTTGCCTGGGTTGCTGGGCAGGTCCCCAGCTGGGTATGTGTGAGAGGCAATCCATCAATGTTTCTTTCATACACTTATGTTTCTCTCGCTGTCTCCCTCCCTGCTCATCTAAAAATAAAATCTTTAAACATTAAAAAAAAAAAGATACACATAATCTGGTGATATCAGATATGATACAAATACTTGTTCAGAATATAGTTCTTTTTTTGCAGGCTCAATAGGCCTTAGGAATAAATGACTAATCTACCAAAATATCTTGATAAAAAACTTAAAGTGTTTCTTAAAAAAGCCAACCAACCAACCAACCAACCAACAAAACCCCAAAACAAAAAGAAACAACCTCTTATAGATGTGTCCAAAGAGTTAAGGTTTACAAAGTTATCTGCTATCTCAAAGGGAGATGCATTAAAACTCTGGGAGATAGAAGAAAATACAGACATCAACTCTAGAGCTAGTATCACATCTTATTTATGGAATAGCTATCTCCATACATGCTTCATCTTCTTAAAGAGTTAATCTAAAAGGATAAATACTATCTTCATGTTAATGACTGGAATGCTCTGGTGCTCACAGGTACCACCAGTCACACTGACTGCTACCACTAACTGACATTAACTTACTTCTAGCTTCACTTATGTGTTCTGGCTGTTCAAGTACATGAATAGAGTCCAAGAGGCGGAAACTAGCCAAAATAACAAGGCTCTTCCATTAGTCTATCCATAGCACAATCAATTGCCTCTAACTGCCCTGATAAAGGACAGCCAGGTTACTTTGCTGCCCTTTTCAGTTTCATAAAGTAGAAGAGCTGAGAAGAAAAAGGAACAAATTTCTCTAAAGCAAAAAGCAGGTATCAAACTACCTCTTAGTAGAGAAGCAAAAATGAATTGGACCATATCCTAGTCAGGAAAGGTTATACTGTAGGTCAGAGGTAAGGGCCTTTCACCTCAGTTTTCATGCTTATAAAACATATAGCTACTTTTGCCCAAGAGGTCTTTATAGTTAATCATAAGGCATAGCTAAATGTATAAATTAACTAAATGGATGTTACAGTCTCTATGATATATTAGTCCTAAAGTATTTTGAGGTAACATTCATTTTCACTACCTTCCTTTTAAAACATTTTTACTACTTGTCAATTATTTTGTAATGAGATTATAACATAGTTAAAAGGGTACATATACACTTTAATATTATATTCTTCAAAAGCTTGAAAAGAGTCAGTCTACTTTGTATATTGCAAGTGCAGGTAGTTATGAAAGAAGTTTCATCTAAGCAAAAGAATCTATTATTATTAAAAGGAAAAATATAATTTTCAAATCTGACAATCTACAAAAGCCTTTTGTATATTCAAGACAGATTTTCACTGACAAAAATACATCAAAATATTTCTAACTCCTTTTAAGATCATTCTTCCTAAAGAGCTGTTCTCTTGCTAGAAAAAGAATAGATAGTGACTGGACTCCTGCCTTAGGAATGTTTTCACCAGCAAATCTGACCTGTCTCCTCTGCTGGTTCAGTAAAATAATCCTACTATCAGAAATAATATAGAAGAAAGACATGAAAACAGATTCTATATAACTTGGTATGCAAAACAAAGTCTTGAAATCATACTGGTATATTCTTTATTTCACATGTTAGTCAGAAATTATGTGCATATCAATTAAAACCAAGTAATTTAACCTCAAGAAAGTGAAAAATACTTTTATGCAATAACCCACAAAATATCCTTATTAATAGGATACAAAATATTTAAACTTTATGAAATGATTATAAAATCATCAGTATGACAAGTTATAATGTAGTCATTGCTCTCTGATGGTTTGTTTAGGTTATTTTTGATATCAGCATGCATTTATAACAGAAAACACTTTAAAATTACTAAATTTTCTTCCCTTGGAATCTGGATGTCATCAATACTGCTATAGAATTTAGGTCAATACAAGATATGATTCTTTTGTAATGCTGTCTTATAAGCATTTAGTTAAAAAAGGTCACTTTTGTCACTAAACATTCTTTCTTATAACATTGAAAGAATCTGATTATCAATCCTAAAAACACTTGAGTGTAGTTCTAGTTTAGTTATTTGATGGTGTATAAATGTGGCTCCCAACCATAACCCTGTTTCACATTAATGTGTCTCTTCTAAAAATAACTTTGTCACTTTAAAAAATAAATCTGTGGGCCCTGGCTGGTAGCACAGTGGGTAAGGCGCCGGCCTGAGAACCCAAAGGTCGCAGGTTCGATTCCCCAGCCAGGGCACATAACAAAGTTGCAAACCAGGTCTCCAGTCAGATCTGTGGCTGGAGTCAGGTGAAAGGCAACCATACATTGATGTCTCTCTCCCTCTCTGCCTCTCTCTCCTTTCCCCTCTTTCTAGAAATAATGAAATAAAATCTTAAAAATAAATAAATAAATAAATCTGTGTTGGGTAGAACATAATTTTGATCTGCAGGGTAGGAGAGAAGCCACCTTGCCCTAAATTTCACTTAAATTATATAGGCTCCTTTCCTTCAAAGGTTTCTAAATGTTTTTGAATTCAAAACATATGTGTTAAGGCTGGGAATTATGCCATTTAAAAAATAATAATTCAGGCCCTGGCTGGTAACACAGTGGATAAGGCGCCAGCCTGTGAACCCAAAGGTCGCAGGTTTGATTCCCCAGCCAGGGCACATAACAAGGTTGCAAGCCAGGTCTCCAGTCAGGTCTGTGGCTGGAGGCAAGTGAAAAGCAACCATACATTGATGCCTCTCTCCTTCTCTGCCTCTCCCTCTTCCCCTCTTTCTAAAAATAATTAAATATTTTTTTAAAAATTAAAAAGTAATAATAATGCAAAGAAATAAGATGCTTGCAAAAATTGTATTATCAGGTTAATGGGATTTTAATTTTAGATCTTCAACTTTTGTTTGATTTAAGATTCTCCTCTACAGTCTAAATTATAAATTACAGTACTGTAATCAAAAATTTATACAAAGTTCATATTCTAAATAATCTTTACAAACTATAGCAATAAAGAGTACCTGTTCATGTTTGTTAATGTTTGATCAGCCGAAGGTGCACCAATTCTTTTATTGCCAGCAAGGTTTTTACCACCACTCCCAGTGTATGTAAATTCATCACCTCGGTCCTGCAGGGGAAGATTTTTCATCATTAAGACACCTAAACCCAAGTATAATTTCATCAACTCTTACTTTAGAGTCAAAACATTTGGTTAGGATGTTGTACACTGACTTTTCTTAACGTATCAACCAAAATAAGTTAAATCACTTTGAAGGTTTCATTTTAAAGTTATGTACCTCCAAGCACTGCTATTCTCATATTATATATACAATTAAATAACCTATAGAATGCTATAAAATTAGCTCTTATGTGTTGGGAATACTGTTTCACTTAATTCAGTGTTATTAAAATAAACTCATCAATATTAGCTTCTAGGTTTTTTATGGAGTACCGTTTTAGTAAATATGCTGTGATTTCCCAGCAGTAATTTACACCATACCCAAACTTGCTACTGTATAGTATTTCAACTTTATATGTCTCATAGCATGGTAAATTCCCCACATCTCATACTCTATGAGTGAACTCAAATTACATTAAAGTAAAATAATTACCTATCATTAAGTTGTATAAAGTGTCTACCAAATGTGTGGAAAAAAAGGCAAAGTGGATGATGCATGAACTAGTTCTATAAAAATTTCTGTAGCGGCTACAAGTTAATGTACCTGATTAAGTACTCAAAATAAATTGAGAAAAATAATACAAATATGCAAAGTTATTCTTTTAAAATGCAAGATTAAGTTCATTCTGAACTAATTAATTTAAATAAAGTTTTCTCTACTAAATTTTTACATGTAATAAAGGTCAATTATACCTTGGATTCACCTTTTGTTGATCTAATATTAAGGTCTATATTTTAAAGAATAATGCATTATTAAAGTTCATCTTTAGTAGTATTCCATTTGAGGGAATTCTAATAAGTACATCTAGTATAGGCCAGAACACTTCTTAATCAGAAAGTTTTCCAAATGATATCTGGATTGACTTCACAACGCTTACATTCATAATCCTGTCAACTTGGAAATTATAATTCTGGTAGTTCTATAAGGGAAAAAGTAACTAATCAAAAAAAAAAAAAAAAAAAAAAAAGAAACCAAAAAAACCCAAAACAAGCATTAGATGATATAGTATAGAATTGTACACATGAAACCTATGTAATTTTATTAACTAATGTCACCCCAATATATTGAATAAAAAATGATGAATTTTTAAAAAAGGGAGAAAGTAGTGGGAATTAGGAGCTCCTAAGAGGGACAACCTAAACTAAACAATGTTTAAAACAGAACAAGCCCTGGCTGGTGGCACAGTGGATAAGGTGCCAGCCTGGGAACCCAAAGGTCGCTGGTTTGATTCCCAGCCAGGGCACATAACCAGGTTGCAAACCAGGTTTCAGCCAGGTAGGTAGCTGGAGGCAGGTGAAAGGCAACCATACACTGATGTCTCTCTCCCTCTCTGCCTATCTCCCTTCCCCTGTCTCTAAAAACAATAAATAAAATCTTTAAAAAAGAAAAAACAAAAACAAAAACAGAACAAAAGCACTTCTGATTATTCTTTAAGCATCTAATAATCAAATAAAAATAGTTAAAATTAAGCCCTGGCTGGTAGCACAGTGGATAAGGTGCTGGCCTGCGAACCCAAAAGTCGCAGGTTCGATTCCCCAGCCAGGGCACATAACCAGGCTGCAAACCAGGTCTCCAGTCAGGTCTGTGGATGGAGGCAGGTGAAAGGCAACCATACATTGGTTTAAAAAAAAAAAAAAAAAAAAAAAGTTAAAATTGTTATTAATTCTTCTAAACTTTAATCTTTATACTAACAAAAACTTCTAAATATCACTTATAGAGGAAAAACTGCCAGGCTGTCAGAACTGCCAATATTATTTCAGACTATTTTCCCCATGAAAAAGATCAGCCTAAATCTGCTACATTTTCTAGTCCATGCTCTACTAAGCTGTACTCCTGTTAGGCAGTAGCTTAAACAAGATTGCTGCCTGGGAAAAAGCTCAAATAAATAAGCTATCATTTACACAAGGGACACAGCCTGCCCCCAGAGTGACAAAATTTCTCAGGATTTTCCAATCTCTACTCTTCCCCAAGCTATAAAGCAGCTGCCTAACACAATAAGCTGAGTGCTCCTAGTCCTGCCATCCCTCTTGTCAAGTAAAAGACTTTTTCATCTCAGTCTTCTCACCTGCACCCTGCCCAAAGATTATCAGATAAATATTCTACAGCACAATTAAAATCTTTAAACTTTTCCCTGACACCTTTAATGATTCCTTAATTCAAGGCTGTCTAAAATATAGTCTCAATTTTTGTCAGTTTCTCTCTTATAACACCCCTTCCATGGCTGTAAAACTGGGTACTATCGCTACTACTGATAATACCTACCTAACACTATGTGTAAATGTTAGGCTAAGCATTTCATGTATGATTAATTCATTTAACCCTCACATCAACCCTATGAAGTAGGTCTTATAAAACCCTATTTTATAGATGAGGCAGAGCGGTTTACTCACTTTCCTAAGATTACACAGCTAGTAAGAGATGGATGGCACCAGGACACAAACCCAAACAGCTTGGCTCCAGAGTCTGTTTCTGATCACTCAGTAAACTACTTTTCAGAACAATGGTTAAGAGGCAGGTAACCTTATTTCTCAAGCAAGGTCACCAAAATCAAAACACAAAGCTAGTATTTGATTAATTCTCAAGTAACTAGACTAAAATGTTAACTATTTTGTCATCAGGTGTTCAACAGTTTCATGTCTATTCATCCTAACAGAAAAAAAATCACTGGCTTCATGAATGTTATACCAAATTAAAGGTTTTAAAACAAAATTTTTTCTTGAATAAGTTTATTTAGGCTTCCTCCACCTGTTTTGTAGATATGACTAAGATCAAAGATTGAAAATACTTACAAGATAGAACATCTCCAGAAACATCTTAGTTGGCAATTAAGCCTAAGTATATTAGTTATAAAAGAACTGATTCTTTACATTGTATAACAGAACTAACAGTTTATGACATCTCATAAGCATTTTTTGCCACAAATGTTTATAAATGTCTTACTGGTAACTATATTCAAAAGATGAAAAACAAAGGATACCCATCTCACTTCAACCTGGTACTTGTTTTTAGCCTGACAATTACATGTTTATATGTTTCATACATTTGAGATAAGCTTCTGATACAGACCATAGAATCGTCTGAATCCTTATTTATATAGCCCGGGACTATATAAATTACTCCACTTAAAATCAGTAACTTTCTGATATAAAATTATGATACTATTTTTTCTAGTTTACACATGCAGGAACACAGGATCAGTGAAGTTACATTATCTGGCCCAGGTCTCAAACACAGATGTTACAGCCCAGACCAAACACAATTGCCTGGTTGCTAAAAACATATGTTAACGAAACTCCATTTCAGTTGACTTGTTTTCTTACACAGCCTTAAAAAAATTCTACATGCTGATTTCAAAAAGGTATACCACATTTTTATATTTCTGAAAAATACTTAAAAGACATAGCTTCAAAGTACAGTTGCTGCATTGTATGTCAATTATTATACAACCCAGCAACTGTACTTTGGGCATTTACCTCAGAGAATTGAAAGCCTCTGTCATGTTTATTGCAGCTTTATTCATAACAAACAAAAACTGGAAATAACCCAATGTTCCCCCAGGGGTGAATAGTTAAACAAAATGTGGCACACCTGTATCATGGACAACTCAGCAATAAAATGGAATGAACTAGTGATACATGCCTTAATTCGAGAATTATGCTGAGCAATAACAAAAAAAAATTTCCCAAAGTTACATACTATATGATTCCACTTTTAAAGATTTTTGAAATGACAAAATTTTTAGAAATAGAGGACGGATTAGTGGATGTCAGGGGTTAAGAAAGTGGATATAGTACAAGTGGCTGGCTATAAATGGACAACATGCGGGATCTCTGTGGTGAGGAAAATATTCAGTGTTCTGAACGTACCATGTCAATATCCTGGCTGTGATACTGTTCTGTAATTTTGTAAAATGTGCCACTGAGGGAAGACAAGTAAATGGCACAAAAATCTCTACTGTTTCTAATACTACATGTTAATCTAAAATTATCACATAATATATAAAAAAATGAACTCTAAAGAAATTGCATTTTCATTGCAATGATAAGTTACCACATATATGTAAATCAAAAACAATACAAAAATTAAATACTGCCAACTGATTTACTTTGTAGCTTGTAAAAAACTAACTACAGTATTTTTCGCTCTGTAAGACGCACTTATTTCCCCCTCCAAAATGGGGGGAAATGTCTGTGCATCTTAATGGAACAAATACTGCGCCACAGACCATGATGTGTATTACCTAACCTGTCAGCAGTGGCGACAGCTTTTAGAAGAAGCAGCAGTGGGCCCACTGGAAACCCCTGGGGATACTTAAATGCCCCACTTTACTGCTGAATCTCAGGGCCTCTGGTGAGTTGTTGTCCATCTCTGCCTATCACCTGGGACCTGAGAGAGTGCAGAGCTGCCTGACACTCCCAGCTACAACCACTGACCTGTCCTGTCAAATCAGCTGAGAATAATGGGTATGAGGCACAGTGCCAATTGTCTTAGATACTGGGTGGGGTCTATGTCAGTAGAACCACCTCCAAACACCAATCACTGTGTCTTAAGCTCTGCCAATCATGAGGGGCAGATGGCTGGAGCTGAAGTAACATGTTCTTGGCTGGCTACTAGCTCAGTTAGATGCTACAGCTGTCCTGTCTACCTCCATACTGTTTCCAATGCATGCCAGATTTCTCTGTGTGGAGGCCAGCAGTAATAAATACACTTTTTGTGGGTACGCTGCAAAGTGGCCACAGTTAGACATGGACATGAAAGAATGGATCACACGTCACTGGAATAATGGCTCCTCAATCTCTACAAAAATGATAATATATGAAGCCAAACACATTGCTGTGGAGAAAAGCATTTAGGATTTTACTGGATCACCATCATGGTGCTACAGATTTATGACGTGATGTGGCCTTGTTATGTGCACCAAAACTAGAGTTGTGCGAAAGATGCCAAAAGAATATGAATCTAAGATTCTATCTTTTCATAAATTTGTAATTGATGCTAGGAAGAAAAATGATTTGGAAATTGTCCAGATTAGGAATATGGATGAAGTCCCACTAAACTG
This sequence comes from Noctilio leporinus, assembly GCA_004026585.1. Taxonomy (NCBI): domain Eukaryota; kingdom Metazoa; phylum Chordata; class Mammalia; order Chiroptera; family Noctilionidae; genus Noctilio; species Noctilio leporinus. The sequence continues at coordinate 70,082 of PVIW01006689.1, read as the reverse complement.
TAATGTGCCATCTAATAGGACTGTTGATCTGAAAGGTGCCAAAACCAAACTGTGAAAACCTCATGAGAAAACCCATTACACGGTTGTGTTCCCCTGCTGTGCAGATGGCACCAAATTGCCACTGATTTTAATTTTCAAAAGGAAAAACTTTCCAAAAGAAATGATTCCACAAGTTGTTGTTGTGCATGTTCATGAGAAAGGATGGATGAAAATGGAACGAGAGTATAGGTTGAAAAAGTGTGTTCCAAACATCCTAGAGGGCTTCTGAAAAAACCTTTTTAGCGCTTGACCAGTTCAGAGCACGTATTAGTGAAACTACAAAAAAGAGCTTTAAAGAAGTGAAGACTCATCCAGCTGTAATTCCTGGGGGTCTTACCAGCCAGTTACAACCTCTCGACATTTCCATCACCAAACCATTTAAAGTCTTTATGCAAGAAGAGTGGAACAAATGGATGGCTGCTGGTAATCATGATCTGACACCTACTGGATGAATGAAGAGGCCCACTATCACTCAAGTTTGTGAATGGGTGAAAACATCATGGCACTCAGTGAAGGATGAAACCATTGTACAGTCACTCAAAAAATGTGACATTAGCAATGCCTTAGATGGAACTGAAGATAGTATCATATATGAAGATAGTGAAGAAAAGTAGTATCAATGATTGTGAACAACTAAGCTTCATAAATTCTGACACTAGCGATGATGAGTTCTTGGAGTTCCCGGAAAACTAAAAGAGTACTTGAACCTTAAAGTCTCTCATTTGTTAATGACAGTGATGGTTCTTAATACTGCTGCTGACTACTGTTCACTTAACATGGTTGAAATATTATTCTATTACAGTTTATTAAATATTTTAGTACACCATTTGGTTCAGAGTATTTTTCTTGTTTTCCTCCTCTAAACCTAGATGCATCTTATGGTGCGAAAATACAGTACTTCATCATAAACATTACACTAAAGAGAGATAGGATTTGATATACCCTAGACAAAACCTCTGTTTTACTGAATGATCAAAACAGGTTCTAAAGTACAAAGTTGTATCATGACTTACTACTTCATCTGCAAATCCACCAGCCAGGACAAGAGAATAAGCCCCATCATTACTTCGACCATGAATTCCACCAACATGGGGCCTATGTACACCAGCTTCGCTCACCTATAAAATAAGTGTTTCAAAATACCTTTAAATAGTTAAGTTACATTGACAAAATGCTTTCACATATTCCACTGGACCCTAAAAGCCTTCAGCTAAGGACTGCTTGTTGCCCAGAGTTCTACCTTTTGCTCACTGACCTTACTTCTTCCCAACTATACATCCTTTAGATACTGAAATGATGATGCTTAAAAGTGCTCAGGCTTAGAATTGTATGTTTCAAAATAACAATCATCTTATATCTATTGCTAATAATAGCTCAACCTGGATAACAAGAATTTACCATCAGTGCTACGGAGCTCTTCCCTTATGTCCTGTTCTTAGCTATGTCAGGTAGGCAAGGGTCATTTTAGCCTCATTCTTCTCCTTTATTACCAAAACCCATTTATTATTTGGTCACAAATACTGCTGACCCAATCACCCAAATATATCTTTCTCCATCCACTGCTATAATGTTAGTTTGGGTCATCAATGTTTAAACTAGACTCACTTTCATCACCTCTAATTTTGTCACTTCAATTCCATTCTACATTACAAACAGAATGATCCTTTAAAGAAGGAATCTGCTTTTTAACTGTCAACTGCTTAAAATAAACTTTAATATAACTTGGACTCTATATAGAGTCCAAGTTAAATATTACACATTACCTTCTCTCAATCTGGCTCCTATCTCCTATCCAGCTTCTCCTTCACGGAGCCTCAGTTTCAACCAAAGCTACTCAGTGTACATGTTACCCATTTTCTTAGTTTACTCATGTGTTACTTTATTACTTCAATGACCTACTATTTTTTCCCATACCTTAAAATCTGGCTTACTGAAACAAGTGTCACATCTTTCTATACTTCAACCCTTGAGTGAAGTACAGTAATTCATCTGCTTAATGTACAATTGTTTGCCCTTAGTGTGGTCTATTTGGTTGGGCATCATCCCTCAAAGCAAAAGGTCGCTGGTTTGATTCTAGGTCAGGACACATGTCTAGGCTGTGGGTTTGTCCCCAGCCCAGGGCATGCGTTAAGAGGAAACAGATGTTTCTTTCCCTTCCTCCCTCCCATTCCATCTCTCTAAAAATAAAAAACAAAACAAAACAAAACACCCCACCCCACCCCCAACATAGTAGGCTAGGGAAGAAGGCACATTAGAAGCCCATGAGAAGTTATTAAGGGCAACAGAACCTGGGTTTAGTTCTTGGAAACACCAGGTACTTCAGAAGATAGGACCACTTGATTCCCAACCTCACCAACCCTGGAAAAAGTAAATTTGTTTTAAATCTTCCCCACTTCCTAAATGGCAAATCCATCTTTCCAGTGATTAGGCCAACAATCTTATATTCATCTTGGATTGTATTAATGGGACTTTTAGAGTTCAGGAATAAATTAGTGACACTTATACAAAAATAAATAAAGCAGCACATAAGCAGGCAAAAGACAGTTAAAAGTACTGTTTTTATTTTACTAGATTGGTATTTTATTATATCATACTTAATAGTATTTTTACTGTATTTATAGATCTAGAGCCAAAATATAAAACCCTGAAGTGATTTAGCCAAAATCATTTTATTTTAAAAAGAATGGAAGGACAGAGTGTGTTAAATAAATTGTTTATCTTCCATAGAAGGAAGTTAATAAAACTGGCCTTGGCTGGTGGCACAGTGGATAAGGTACCGCCCTGTGAACCCCAAGGTCACTGGTGTGATTACCAGCCAGGGCACATAACCAGGTTGCAAGCCAGGTCTCCAGACAGGTCTGTAGCTGGAGGCAGGTGAAAGGCAACCGTACATTCATGTTTCTCTCTCCCTTCCCCTCTCTCTAAAAATAATAAAACAAACAAACAAAAAACACTAATATACGAAGACAAAAACAGTATGAACACATTATTTAGAAGGAGGTAAATCCAGAAGAAAACATCTAAAATGTTAAAAGTGGTCATCTGAGTAACAGAAAATGGGGACAAAAAGAGGGTGAGTTTTAAAAATATGCCACATATTAATGTTTCACTTGAGTTATGTATATGTATTACACTTTTTAAATTTTAAAATGTTACCATTTTACTCTTTTAAGTTCAAAGTCCTCTAATTGCAAAATGTTCTACCAAAGATTTCCCCTCCACATTAAGGTTTTTTTTTTTTAATTTTATTGTTGTTGTATTACATCCATCCCCTTTTTGCTCCCCTCTGTCCCCCTCCCCACCCACCCATTCCCCCCAAAGTCAATCCCACCTGTTGTCCATGTCCATGTAAGCTTTCCATAATGATAAAATTACCTTTCTAAAGAAGAAATCAGGAATAAATAGAGTTTTTCTGAGAAGGAAAAAAATTTTATCCTGGGATTACCTGGCAGTTCCCCTGATCAATATTTAAAAAAACATTTAGAACAATAAGGCTCAAAGAAAACTCCTAAAGTGAGCTTTCTTGTAGTTCAATGATATTAGATGAGAATTTACCACATACATAACAAAAAGAAAAAAAATAATATTGCCAATATTAAATTCTTGGCAAAAAATTCTTTAGAAAGCTTACCAATAATGTTAACCACCATAACAGTAACAGAAGAATAAATCAAAATGACGAAAAGGCGTAGCTGATGCCTATTTCATGATGCATGGTCCTCTGTCAAGCTATGGGGAAGAGCCTACCCATCTTAATAGAAAATCTTTCATTCTAATTGAATAACATGTGATACTACCAAGGTTAGTCCATTTATAATCAACAGGCACTAATATCTGCTACAGTTTGAACTATACCCAATCTTACCCTTTCAACTAAGCCAATTTTAAAAATACCTGAACTCTAAATCTCCAAGTTGATCCAACAGGAATCCCAGGAATAGGTCCATAATGATTAGAAGGAACAATAGTACATTCTTTGGTGCGACCAACACAGGCCATTCCCTGCAAGTCACAGAACAAGCTGTTTGAGAAATCAAGTTATGCTACATCTTAAAGCCCTTAGATTCCATAGTATGTGAATAAAATAGAAACCTATTTATATGATCAACAATATACAACAATTTATATTAAATTCAATTAGCAATCATAATTTTAAATTAGCAATTAATAGCTTAAACAATATAGCTATTTGTTAGTATTTCTGATATTGAAAATAACATTTATACTATTACTACTATTACTATTAAAACATTGTAACTTGCATTTTGGTTATTATAACTAGAAAGAAAAGGAGACTTTTTTTCTTTACCCTGCCCCAGTCTCTCCGGCTTTCAGTACTAGCTGATGGCATCTTTGCTTTCTTTTTACTCATCTTAAGTCTTTCACCAGCCTTTACAACTTCACTGGAGTCAGTTTTACAGGAAGGACAATACCTTGAAAAGAGAGGGGATAAAAACCTCTGATAATACTGTATTAAAGCCAATAATAGAATAATGAACTTTCTAGGGTAGTACCAATTTTATGACGTTGTAATTAGTATATATATCACAGAGCTTCAGCAGGCACTTAAGTATTAAATTTTTCAAATTATTTACATTTAGTCAAAACAAAGTAACAATAAAGTACGCCACTCTTTTAGGGAAACTAAAGATTTTAGTATTATAAATGCTCAAACTTATTTCAAAAGCCAGACACAACTGTTCAATTCAAATGACACTTGATCTTGTCACTAACTCCGAAAATGGGTATTGCTCATACACATCTCATCTAAATTGGTTATCAGAAGTCTCAAAGTGAGAACTGTATAGTCTATTATAACAAGTGCTCAAAGATGTTTACTTATATTAGCCTGATCTCTGGCTCAATTTTATTTTATTTTTTTAAAATTTCATTTATTTTTAGAGAGAAAGGAAAGGAAAAAGAAAGAGAGGGAGAGAAACATCAGTGTGTGGTTGCCTCTCATAGGCGTCCCCAAATAGGGACCTGGCCCACAACCCAGGCATGTGCCCTGACTAGAAATCGAACCAGTGACCCTTTGGTTCTCAGGCCAGCGGTCAATCCACTGAGCCACACCAACCAGGGCTCTAGCTCAATTTTAATTGCCTATATTTGTTTGTCCTTTAGTTGGTCATGCTCCTATAACCTATGTTATACCTCATACAGGCATACCTCAGAGAAATCATGGGTTTGTTTCCAGATCACCACAATAAATATTATTGTAATAAAGCAAGTTATAATCTGTTTGCTGGTAGAGTATCTTGCTTTCGATTTGTAAAAAACAAAATATCAATGAAGCACATTAAGTGAGGTATGATTATATATCATTACAAACAGTCTTCAAAAACAAAACAAAACTACAAGCGGTATTCAATCATTTCTAAAAAACAAAATGTAAGTAGCTACAGAATGAAATGGGTTTTTCTGTGTCACCAATAAATGGAATATCTTAAAAACTGGCTGGCCACTTCCCCCATTAAGTTTACATTTTTGTCTGTACTTTCCATTTTATAATTGTCCATTCCATTTGACCTATAGAACAAAGAAAAAACCTATGCCCAACTAAATAATTTTAACAGCCTAATTATAAGATATCTTGTTTAGTTCTATACAAAAGAGAAGTGTAAACAATTCAGTCCCTGATTCTGAGAAAATCAGTTAGGCAGTGAGATGCAGACAAAAATTCAAGGCAAAATTAAACATGAAAAGGCAATAAATACTATCAAGTGAAATGTTCCCTAATCAGGAAAGCTTCCAAAAATCAATGTTAAGACAGTATTTTACCTGATGTATTAACGTTTATAATGACAATTTTATCAAAAATCTTATAGTTATAACAGATATCTCTGCTTGATGAGACAGTAAGTTAAGAGGTTAAATATCCAGCAAATATGATTTAGAGAAGTAGAAAAGATTTAGGTTAAGAATTCCAGGTGAAGTGAAAAACTCTTGATATGAATGTAGAGGTATTCCACAGAGTAATCTAAAACAGACTTCTAATGTCATCTATGGGATCAATTCCTTCGTCAGGTTTGTTCAGCACCATCTGATGCCAGGCACTATTTTGATGCTGGAGATAAATATTTGTGATCAAAATGCCTGTACACAGTAGTTAAGGAAAACTAGTACATAAAATGAAACCACTTCAAAAAGTGGTAAGTGCATGCTATAAAAGAAATACACCAGTATTCTGGGTGTGCTAAGACTGATTAGGAATGCTATGTGTCTTCAGATAGTTAAAGCTTCTGGGGTGGTATTACAGCTGAGACCAGAGGAGTGAGTGATAAGAAGCAGGGAAGGCATTTCAGGCAAAAAGACCTTAAGTGTAAAAGTGCTGAGGAAAGGAAAGGAAGGGATGACACGCTTTAAAGAACATAAAGGTGGGTAGAGCTTAAGTTCAGTAAATACAAAGGATAAGCAATGAGGTTAAGAGTAGACAGGGGCTAGGTCATAGATGGCAAGGGCTTATATTTTACTCTAAGTGCAACAGGAAGATAATAGGGGGTTTTAACAGGTGAGTAACCTGACTTAGAACTTCGTAAAATCACCCTGCTGCAATGGGACAAAGCAAGCCAGTGAGCACTGTAAAAGTAAGGAGACTAGCTAGGCATTTACTATAGCAGTTCAGGGAAGACATGATGGTTTGGAATGGGGGGTTGAGAAGAGAGAAAGATTATAAAGAACTTACAAGATATGCTTTTATATTATTGGATATAGGGTATACAAGGGGGTAGGATAAAAGGAATCTAAGATCCCTTCACTAATTTTGGACTCACTAATTATATGACGTCAGGCAAGTAAGCAGTTGAACACAGGAATATAAAGCTCAGGGGAGATTAGATCTGAATGTGTAAGTTTAGAACCATTAGGTTGGTATATAAAGTCTCAGAATGGATGAGGTCTCATCTAGGAAGCAAGAATGGAGACAGAAAATGGGTAGTGCTTTCAGAAACTCTGAAATCTGGTAGGTGAGAGAAGACCAACAAAAGATTAAGAAGGAAAAATGAAGTAGGAGAAAAATTAGATTATGTATCATACATTCCATAAAAACAGAGTTAGCTGATGAGCAGTAAGGAGAGGACTGAGAAGTCACCATTAGGTTTGGCAACAGAATTTGTTTGTGAGCCTGAGCTAAGCTGATGAAGAATGGGAAAGAGGGGGAATGGGTGGGTGGGGAGGGGGACAGAGGGGAGCAAAAAGGGGATGGATGTAATACAACAACAATAAAATTAAAAAAAAAAAAAAAAGAATGGGAAAGAAAGTAAGATTTATGTGATGAGGTATCAATGGGAGGAGAGAAAATAAAAACAATCAGTGGAGCCCTGGCTACTGAGGTTCAGTGGATCAAGGGCTGGTCTGGGTTGTGCACTGAATCCTCACTTGGGGATGCTCGAGAGGCAACACCACAATGAAGCTTCTCTCCCTCCCTACCTCTCTCTAAAAAATAAATAAAATATCTTTAAAAATTAGTGGACAATGCTTTGAGCTTTGCCATGAAGAGAACAGAGAAATGGGATAGGTAGCTGGTAGGAGGAATGGGATCAAGGGAGGGGTGTGTGTTTGTCCATTTTGAAAACTCAACAAGAGTCTAGGATATTACTGAGAATAACCCAGTAATGGCTATTAGGGAGAAGAATTCACTGTAGAAATAAAGTTCCTGAAAAGGCAAAGAATATGGAATTGTGAGAGAAGGTAGAAGGGCTTGGATTTTAGAGAAGAAGGAACACTATCACCCATGCAAACAAAAGAAAAATAGGAGACTTCAAAAGAAAGTTATTGGTGATGACAAAATTCAAGATACGACAATGAAAAGTAGGAAGGTATATCCCATATTTTCTTTCTTCTATTATTCCTACACCCTGTTATATAAGGAAAATCTTCCTAAAAGCAGGGAGGGTGGGGCGTGCACCAAAGAGCTATCTGTTCTGCACAGTGGCATCAGCCTATCCCATTGTGATGCTAGTATTTCTGGACTTGTCATCCTTCCAAATGAAAAACCCTCCAGACTAGCAGTATGACCCAGAGTTTTGAGAAAAAACTTAGTATGACACTAAAAAGTTCATTTTAACTTTGGGCACATTTCTCTAGTCTCCTAATTATTACTTTTTGTAACTTACTGAATAGAAGAAATATTCTGTCAAGTGTATTTGACCTTGGTACCCAGTTCTACTTATTAACCTTATAGGATTAAATACTGACACAATAATCCATATAAAGCATTTTGTTAATGTATTAAGTGCTTAATAACAAGTAAATTTTAAGTGCTTAGTAACTATTAAGTACTACTGTAGAACATAATAGATACATCTAAAATAATTGGGGATAGGAGGGAACCATTCACAAAGGCTTCCCCAATGAAGTCATATTATTTAAGTAAAAATCAGAAGAATGAATATCACCTTGAAGTTAAGAAAAGAGGAAAACGTTTCCAAGGAGAAAACGTGTCAAGGATAAAAGCCCAGACAGAAGAAAATGACTCATTCAAAGAGCTAAATGGTATTTAATTTGGCCAGAGTAACCTTGGCCAGGTAGGTCAGTTAGTTAAGAGCATTGTCCCATCATGCCAAGATTATACATCTGTTCTCTGGTGCGGGCACATACAAGAAGTAACCCGATGAATGCATAAGTGTAGAAACAAATCAATGTATGTCTGCCTCTCTTCTCCTTCCTTACTCTCTGAAATCAATAAAAAAATTTAAAAAACCCTATTACATAATCTGGTTAGGGCACAAAATATTTGGAAAGGTGGAAGGGGAAAGTGGTAAAGAGATACAGCTGAAGAAATCATTTGTGTAAGACTCTGTAAGGCAACATAAAGCCTCTGAAGCAAAGAAGTAACACAATCAGGTTTGTATTTTTGAAAGAACATAGACTCCATACTGGAGGGATTAAATATGAAGTTAGAGACCAGTTTGGAAGCTGTGGTAATAACTGAATAAAGGTATCAATGACAAATTAACTATTGGCTATAAAATGTTATGTACTAAAGTATACATTACATTATTTTAGAATTAAAATATACATTACGTATGTTTAGAGATCTATGATGGTTCAAACACCTATTTCACATTTAATTTTTAACATAGCAACAACAAAAATACCCTAATAATCATACCAGTATTCTTCTTCAGGAACCTTATCCAAAGGTGGATTCAAGCAGTAAATATGATAGGCCATGTTACATTCATCACATAGAAGTTGCATGTTGGGTTCCTGTTTTCCACCACATATATGACAGGAGCAAGAATGACATTTCTTGTCTGGGTCTCCACGGCATAAGTCACATTCAGGGTCATTTTTCCCTATTAAGAACAAAATATAGCAAACCTAGTCTTAAAATAATTTTTATATCTATAAATCTTTCAAAGAAAAACCTATGCAAAAATCATACAGCTTTTTAAATGAAGAGCAAGAAACCATCAAGTATGGGACTTTTAAATGCCTGAGCCTCATTCTAGACTTTTGAATCAAAATTTCAGGAGCAGGGCACAGGTATGTGGCAATAATAAATCTAATTACACTCAACCATGAAGATAATGAACTGTTGTCTTAAAAAAAATTTTAATTTATACTAACAAGATTCATGGTTCCCTAAATGCGCACCAATGTGGTAACTCACTGGGGCACCATAAGATATCTTAAAATTTCAAGGGAAATATAATACTTTGTCAAGCAAAGTTGTTTGGACCTAATTACTTAATAAATGGGATTGTTAAGTACCATCTGTCCTGCAGATCCAAACCTTTCTCTGGGTGGGCTGAACTTAGAGGAGGGCTGTTAGGAGTTAGCAAGCCCATTTTAGTTCCCATACAAGCTATGCCATCAACATTCTCTTTACTAGTAATATAAATGGCATTTCTAATTCAGTTGGTTTTTATCTTGTCAACTGGTTCAGAACTCTGACAAGTTAACAAGTACCATTTATTGCCCTCTTCCCATCTAAATCCAAATACCTTTGGCAATGAGTTCCCTTGAAATTTTGAAATATACATAGGCATACAAAGTCTTATAGTAATGTTCATAATACCAAAGTTAAACTTAAATATCAATCAAAAGAGGGCCAATTGGAAAGATTTTAATGAAAAACACAGGTAAATTTACAAGAACTCTTAATGTAGAGGAAGCAAGGTATATTAAATTCAAAAAAGAAATTGGGAAGGTAATTTTAAAAAAAACAAAAATATACAAAGATAAACTATATATAGAGAGAAAAGTGTCTAGAATGACTTATACTGTCAGAATGATTACCTCCTGGGAGTCCAATGTTATCTGAATGTACACAGTACAATGTATATAGTTCTACATTCTGAATTCCTTACAAATTGTACACATATTTACCATATTAGGACTAATTTACCATATAAAGGAAATGGGAAAATGAGATGGAAGAAGGAAAAGATAAAAAGGCTACTGATTTTAGTACTTTCTGATTCATCACTGCCTATTCTTGCTAATGAAAATGATAATAATTTTGTTAATTTCCACTAATGTAGCTGTGATGACATATAAGCACTAGATATGACACACCTAAAATGCATGTTTAGATTTTTGGTTTGAAGAGTGAGTCATTTGGCCAATGGAAATCTGGCTGTGGCTCTGAAATGTATTTTTTTAATATACAAGTTCAAAATTATAGCTTTAATGTAATTAGAATTACATAGAGAATGAAAAATATATGCAGATATGCCAAATGGGAGAAAACAGAAATATTGAGAAAAACCTAGTCAATCTTTTCTATTATGCTTTACTGAAAATGACTAAGTCACATTAAATAGGTTTACTCATCAAGTTACCTTTATTCTTAAGATATAATCATACAATGTATGCCTTAAGGGTCTTAACTCAAACATATATATATTTGCATTGCAGCCTCAAAAAATGAGAATGGCCTAGACTGGTAAACATGCAAGTTTATTGATCTGTTAAAATTCTTGTTTTAAGATCTTGCACAATTGTGGTAAGAGGTCAGGCAGGATCCCTTTGTCTTGAATAGTTCTTTTCTAGAATATACTGGACACTGACATGTAGCATAAAGTCAATGGATTGCTCTTCACAAAAAAATTCAGAATTGAGTGTGTGAGACACTATTCTATTTGGAAAGATAGCAACAGAATTATGAATGAAAAAACCTAGAATCTAGTCATAACTCTGTTGCCAACTAGATAGACGAAATTAAGCAAGTAAAATATGTATAATGAAGAAGTAGGGCTATATATAAATTTCATTTATAGCTCCCAGAAATTCCAGGATCAATTGGCACTATTCTTAGGCTCTACTAGCATAAAATTAAGTCTCATTAGTAAAAATTAATCTTGGATGGCCTTAAAATTACTAAAATGGGACTTTTATTTGGACAGACCCTATAGTAAATAAAATAGCAAGAAAATGGCCATAAAATGCCACTATGAGAAAATATTTCTTTGAAAACAAATTTTATCATGAGAAACATCCATTAGACCAAAATGAAACTTATATCAAAACAGGCATCTTGAAAATAAAATTGTATGGGCTGTTTTATATTCTCAAAAGTTATTCCCTGAACAATTGAAATGGCATTCATGTATATAACATGTAGTCTAAGCCCTTAAAAATATCCATACTTAAAAATTTTCCATCTGCCAAGGAAAGAGGATGGACTCCAGGTTTCTCGATCTTGAAGATCTCATTTACAAATTTTATTGGACAGTCATTTATTTTTCCTTCTGAACCCCTGTTAAAAAAGAAAGAAAGGTCAATTTCTGCCAGCAAAATCTAAATATGCAAATAATAAGTCAGTGTAAAAACTCACTAAATTTTGTCTATTTACAAACTGGGATTATAGTTATTCCAATTATTCTGAGTTATTGCTTCCAACTGAAAAAGTCCAAGAGTAAGTAGTTAATATTCAAAGTTAAGTGTAACTTTAGTGTAATATTAGGGAAAAAAATTTAGAGATTTCACTTAGGTTATATGGTTAAGAAAATAGCCATATTGTAAATTTAAAGAATAGATAAAATGACACTGTCAATAAAAATGAAAGATTGAAGTGCATTTCCAATAAATACAGTGAGTTTCTAAGAAAAAAGATGAATTATTTAAAGTCTTTCAAATACTAAGCCATATTTTTCATAAATACAATCTATACCTGTTTACGTAAGTTTCTTCCAAGTTTCCTGCTATAACTGTGGATATGTATATTACTCTTTTTAATCTGTCAAGATTTGCTCTGTACTTTAGCTGTCACTGGGTGACAGATTTAATACAGATATAAGATTATTAAATTTTATGAAATGTCTGTGTCTCTACTAATGCATTCTGTATCAAAAGTACCTTTCTTTAATAAGTATTTGCTTAATGACACTTTCCATCCTTTCACCTTTTAAAACTATTATTGTCAAATATGCAAATGCAGAAAACTGCATAGACAAATGTACAGTTTTTGCCTATGTTTCCAAGACTTTAATCTATAAATTCCCACATGATCTCTTTCTTCCCTGCAATCTGTTGAAGAACGACCATCATCTGTCCTATAATTTCTGTCTTGATTTTGGTATTTGCATTCCCAACCTGTAGTTTAGTATTTTCTATTGTTCATAGTTTCAGTAGATTGGTAGTTGGATCTGGACAGAGATCAAAAAACTTGGTCCACTGCCTGTTTTTGTAAGTAAAGTTTTATTGCAACAGCTATGCCTACTCATTTATGTATTCTCTATGGCTGGTTTCCTGCTACAATGGCAGAATTCAGTAGTTTTTACAGAGACCATCTGGCCACCGAAGGTTAAACTATTCACTGTCTGGATGTTTGTAAAAAATTTTTTTACAAACATCCAGACCTGGCTTTTAATGTTTCATCAAATCCAGATTCATTTTTTGGTAAAACTATTTGCAGTTTTAAAAAGAAATAGTTCCTCTAACACCCTATATAGGTGACCAATCAATTTTATACTATGTTTTCACATATTTGAAATGTTTCAAAAGCCACTGTATTTTCCTTATCAACTATCTCATCTCTGGCCAATGGGATCTTCCAGTTGTCTCCCAAAATTTTCTGACAAAACCTCACAGTCTTTGTGGGCTTCCTTGTTACCTATAAGAGATGCTCCAAGTTCACTTTGTACACTTTCAGCTTCCAGCTGCAATTCTTATCTCCAAGGAAGCCTGGTTTCTTTTGGGTATACATGGTATTTCAAGACCATAATTTAAGCACTAGAAAAGCTTACTGCAACTGGATTGATGATTGTTTCTAGGCTTTTTCAGTGGACAAGGCTACAGGATTGAAACATACACATACCTTATGAGCTCATACAAACTCTCTGTTCAAATTCAGGACTAAAGGGTGAATTTACTTATTAAAAAACAATGATCTATTTTTCCTTTTTTCTGATCAGAAATGACACTATTGATGCCTAAATTAGAATACTACAAACACTTCTTTGCTTTATCCCAAAATATACACAAGACATTCTCTCATCAGTTGTCATTATGATTTCTGAGAATGCTCTACAATTTCTCTGTACAGCCCTGACCGGTGTGGCTCAGTTGGTTGGGCATCGTCCCACAAAGCAGAAGGTCACTGGTTCTATCCCCAGCAGTAGGAGGCAACCAACTGATGCTTCTCTCTCACATCGACATTTCTCTTCCTCTACTTCTCCCTCCTTTCCCCTTCTCTCTAAAAATAAATCTAAAATTTTCTCTATACATTTCCCCCATGACTTACAGTTTACAGTGTCATATCATATAACCACTACATATGTATTTTCTCCTTTCTGTACCTCCTTTAGCCCTAGTTCTAAGTGTAAAAATATTTTAATGTTTACAACCACTCTGTCAAATTCGCTTTAGCCATCTCAGTGGTCTGAAGCTAGTTCTCTAGAAGATTCCCCAGGAAGGGTTCAGGAAAACAATGCCTCCCCTAGTTCTTACAAGTTAGTAAGTTGTCTCCAGCAGTCTGGCTAGACTTAAAATCCTTGGCTCACATTTTCTTGACTCATGTCTTTCTGGAACGCTTTCTTTGCAAGGGTGTTATCTTAGCTAGTTCCTTATTTTTTTTTTCTAATTTTGTATGGTATTTGACATCATGCCTTTCTTTTTCTTGAAATTTTAGAGCATATAATTTCACTTGGCTTGACTAGTTCATAGCTAGAGTTCCATAGAGCTCACTCTTTTTATTGTTGCTTTTTGGAGAAGCATTCAACACTATGGCAATTAAAATATAACTGGACATAAATTAGATCAGTAGTTGTCTGCAGCCAAGGTTAAAGGTGGCAGTGGTGACTTTGATGAAGCTCACAGGAGCTTTTTAGGGTGATCAAAATGTTCTATATCGGATTACAGTGGTGGCACACATATATACACTTGTTAATATTCTCTTAATATGTTGTAAATTATGCCTCAAAATTTATCTTAAAAAAGACATTTTGGATGTTTACTTTCTGAAATCTCTTGGCTCTACTCCCCTCCCCTATTTTAAACTGGATCCTTTTTGGCTTTGTCTTTATTGTTACTATCCTATTCAATTTGAATTGTATTAATAGTAGTTTCTTCTTAATATTGAGCTTTGTCTTCGAATGGAGCTATAGCTGTTTGAGACTTGAGCTCTAATCCCTTTATACCTCATTGCAAACTACTTGTACTCACCCAAACTGGAGTGCCTATCCCTTCTAGCTTCAGCTGATATATTAGTTACCTATTGATGCATAACAAATCACCCTAAAACTAGCAGCATAAAACAAAAATTACCTTACAGTTTCTGTGGATCAGGAATTTGGAAGCAGCTTAGCTGAGTAGGTCTGGTTCAAGATCTTTCATGAGGTTTCAGTCAAGCTGTTGACCAGGGTTGCAGTCTCATCTAAAGGCTCAACTGGGGAAAGACCGACAGGCTGTCTGAATTCCCACAACACAGCAGCTGGCTTCCCCCAGAGGAAGTGATTTGAGAGCCCAAAATGGAAGCTTCAATGTGTTTATAACCCAATCACAGAAGTTGTATACAATCACTTCTGCCATATTCTGTTGGTCACACAAAGCAACCCTAGTAAAATGTGAGAGGGAACTATGATGTAAGGTATATCAGGAAGCAAGAATTATTGGGGGGTCATTTTAAAAGGTGGCTACCAAGCTGCTATTCTCAAAACTGCCTGCTGAGTTCATTCATTTTTTTAGAGTTCTTGGGTCCATCACATATCCTGAAGTTAGCCTCTCCTTCCTCTTATGTAGCCACCGACACCATACAGGTCTTGCAGCTTTCTGCTGTTTATCCCACCATCTATTTAGGTGTTTGTGGGAAACCCCACATCACCCAAAACAGTTGTCCTTGAGTTTCTGGATTAGATATTTTAGTTGCTCTATGTTTTCATAAGGACATTTAGGGAGATTAAAAATCTTGCTGTTGTCATCTTCCTAAAATTCCTTCTTCCTTCTATTTTCAACTTCTATGACTTCATAGTCTTTCTTGCAAGCAGCATATGTGCATTTTATTTTCACTTTAGGCTGCTAATATTTAGTTCACAAATAGTTTATAAAACAGCTGATATATTTAGGTTTCTTTCTACCATTATACTATATATGTTTTCTATTTTATTTACCTCTTCATTTGTTTTACTCTTTTTAACTGCCTTCTTTTGGACTTCTGTAATATTCATTATTCACTTTTGACTCATTTGCTAGCTTTTTATTAATTTTTAGTGGTTCTTAAAGATTATACCATGCAAAACTGGCAAATCAAATTACTGGGTTGGCCAAAAAGTCATATGGTTTTCTACATAAAATAAAAAGACGCATTTTTCATTTCCACCAAAAACTATTGATTTGGTATTTTGAATATGTTTCCTATTTACCACAGAGTATTAACAGGAATTATTCTCAGTTAAAGTCTTGATTTGAGTGCTGTCTACTTCAACTGACCTATTCAACAGCAGAGCATAATTCAGTGAACAATTCCAACATGAAACGTTGCAAACAACTTCTGACATGTGCAATCAGTCATAGCATCTTCTCCAAACACTGCACAAATCTATTTTTGCATTTGTTACATTTTTATTTTTCTTGTAATAAAGCATATACTGAAAATGTTTATTTTCTTTCCTCTCCTATATTAAAACAGCTACAGAAAAATTCAGCAAGTTTGAAAAATTTTTTAACACATAGCTAGCATGACAGCTGTCACAATACAACCTAACAAAATTGTTCTGAATGACGTTAAAGACAACTAAGCACTACTGGAGCCACCATACAGGAAAAAACCAAACAAACTTATTGCCCAAACCAATACTTAAAATTTTCCTTTTACTACTTCACTGATCATGCCAGAATATAGGTTTCATTTACCAACTCCATCTTTTGCGTGTCAGTCATGCATTTTAACCTATTTTAAATCTATTATTGTTTTAAGTAAGTCTGTACTTCACTCAGATAGTTACCCTTCCTTTGTTAATTCCTTTCTGCATTTCCATGTTTCTAGCTAAGATCTCCTTCTGCTTAAAGAAGTCTTTTTAAGTATTTCTTTTTGTGCAGGTACGTTAGGATTTTCTCAGGTTTGGTTTGATAATGTCCTTATTTTGGCTTCCTTTTTATAGGATATTTTGATTAGAAATTATTTCTAAGGGCAGATATCTCTTTAAATTTTGGAAAATTCTAGCTATTTTTTAACACAATGGTACATTGGTACTCAACGTTAATTTATTTTGAGGAGTGGCAGGCAAGTGCCAAGCGCTAAAGCACTTTTTCTCATCAAAATGTCCTGAGTACTGGGTTTGATGAGTTCGAAATGTTCAAGTACCAAGGTATGAATGTATTGTTTTTACCCTACCCTCCTTTTTGAGATTTATAAATCTCAAGTTTACTCTGTTGTTTTCCGTTAGGTTTTCCGTGGTTTTGATAGAATATTTTTCACTGACTTATCTTTTATTCATCAATCCTATCTTATGCTGTATCTAATCTGCTTTGAGCCAAACTAATGAGGTCTTGGTCTCAGATACTATATATTTCAGTTCTAGAATCTCCACATGGTTATTTTATAGATTCTAAGTTGATGTTACTATCCTTCCATCTATTTTCTTTAGCATTTTAATCACTATTACTTTAAAGTCCCTATCTGATAACTGATTTATTCAAGATCTCCTCTAAGTCTATTATATAGCTGTTTTTTCTTCTCTGGATTTAGATTATACAGCCCTGTCTTTTGGTAGCATAGTATTTTTGGCCCCATGGTAAAGAGTGTATAGAAAACATTTGATTCTTCTTATGTCATCTTACCATAAAGAAGGTCCAGATCTTCCAGTCAAGATGGAGGCGTAGGTAGACACCCTTTGCCTCCTTACCCAATCACAGAAGAATTACAACCCAATTTCAAAACTAATGACACCCAGTACTGTTATGATATTGACCTGTATGGAACTCTGACAACAAACAATTTAAAGAAGACACATTCATCAAAGTAGGAGGAGCGCAATCATGGAAATGGGCAGAGAGCTGGTGTGCCAAGGGTAAGGAGTGGTGGCAGAACAGACAAGAGGGATACTTTGGGAGCAACCAATCAGAGCCCCAGGCCAGATTGCACAGAGCCCCAGTTCCAGCACAAGAAAGATAAGACCCTGTTACCTTTGGCTGGAAAACCCAGCAGATATTGGGATGGCAAAAGAAACTGCCAGATTTTCTCTGCTTAAAGGGCCAGCATGGTCTTAGAACATAGGCAAACCCACCCACTCCATTTGGATTTACCATTGAGGAAACAGCTGGCAGGACACCAGTCATACAGGAAAAGGGGGGAAGTGAATGAAAACAGGGTGAGTGCTGGCTAACGGCCAGAGGTTAGGTGGCGGCACTGTCCCCTCTTCAAGCCCACCCCACACAGCTACAAAGGGGTAGAAACAGGTTGTCCCACACTAGCAATTACCTAAGGCTCTGCCCACACAATTTATAGGTGCCTTTTCTACATTGGCCACACTACCAAGATAGGGTTTAGTAAAATCAGCTCTACCTAATACATAGAAACAAACACAGGAAGGCTACTAAATTGAGGAGACAAAGTAATATGGCCTAAATCAAAGAACAGAACAAAATCCCAGAAAAAGAACTAAGTGAAGCCCTGGCTGTGACACAGTGGATGAGGTGCCAGCCTGCAAACCCAAAGGTTGCTGGTTTGATTCCTAGCCAGGGCCCATAAACAGGTTACAAGCCAGGTCTCCAGCCAGGTCTGTAGCTGGAGACAGGTGAAAGGTAACCATACAATGATGTCCCTCTCTCTTTCCCCCTCTCTAAAAATAAAAAAATGTTTAAAAAAAGTAACTAAGTGAAATGTAGATAGTCAACCTATTTGGATACAGAGTTCAAAACACTACTAATCAGGATGCTCAGAGAACTCCTTTAATATAGCAATTTTAAGGAAGAAATGAAGGTTACATTAAGTGAAGTGAAGAATAGTCAACAGAAAACCAACAAAGAGAAGGAAGCTGGGATTCAAAGCAATGATTTGGAACATAAGGAAGAGATAAACATTCAACCAGAACAAAAAGAAACAAGAATTCAAAAAAACAAAAACAAACAAAAAAGTCCCCAAAGAAAGGCGTAGGAACCTCTGGGACATCTCCAAATGTGCCAACATCTGAATCATAGGGATGCCAGAAACAGAAGAGGAAGAGCAAGAAACTGAAAACTTATCTGAAAAAATAATTAAAGAAAACTCCCCTAATTTGGCAAAGGAGTTAGACATAGAAGTCCAGGAAACAAAGAGAGTCCCAAACAAGCTAGGCCCAAAGAGGACCACACCAAGACACATCATAATTAAAACGTTAAAGGTTAAAGATCAGAGATAATCTTAAAAGCAACAAGAAAAAAGCACAGAGTTACCTACAAAGGAGTTTCCATAAAACTATCAGCTGATTTCTCTAAAAAAAAACCTTGCAGGCTAGAAGGCACTGGCAGGAATATTCAAAGTGATGAAAAGCAAGGACATAAAACCAAAATCCCTCTACCCAGCAAAGCTATTATTTCGAATGGAGTGGCAGAGAAAGTGTTTCCCAGACAAGGTAAAGCTAAAGGAGATCATCATCACCAGGCCATTATTTCATAAAATGTTAAAGGGACTTATTTAAGGAAAAGATCAAAACTACAAATGTTAAAAAGGTAACAAATTTACAACTATCAACAACTGAATCTAAAAACAAACAAACAAACCAACAAAGCAAACAACCAAAAAAGAGAATTATACACGGAGAGATCGTCTGGAGAGTTATTAGCTGGGAGGAGGAAGGGGGAGAATGGAAAAATGGTGTAAGTATCAAGAAGCATAATTGGTAGGAACAAAACAGACTGAGGTAGGGGGGTGAGGGGAGTTAGGAATAGCATAGGAAACACTAAAGCCAAAGAACTTACATGCACCCTATGGACATGAACTAAGGTGGGGGGCGGGGGGATTGCTGGAGGGAAGGGGGTACCAGGCAGTGGGGGTCAAAGGGGAAAATGGGACAACTGTAATGCATTATCAATAAAATATACTATTAAAAGAAGAAGGTTCAACTATCTTTTTGCTGAAGAGATATGTACTTCGGTCATTTAAAATTTTAATCAGCAACTGTGGTGAAGCAAGCAAGGCTGGTTTAGTTTTCATAGGACTTACAGTCCAGTCCACCTGTTTGCCTTAGCCATCTGGTTTTTAACTAAGGCATCTAAATTATCTGCCAAAAGCTTTGACTTCTGTCTCTACATTGTCCCAATGCAAAACTAAGCTTGCACTGCATTCATAATTAGCAGAGTCCCCAGGGCAAAAAACTACAAAAGCCAAGTGCCTTCAAAGGTTCCTCAGTTATAGCCCCAGTAGTTCTCCTTGCCTCCATGCTGCCTCCAAACATTACTATATCTGATCTGGCTAATCTAGTAATTTTATATAAGAATGATGATCTACTGCCAGCTATTTCATCCTACCCAGAGACAGAAACTTTCCATGTATTTAAGTGCTTCAATAAATGTCACTCCCAAAAAAGCTCTAAAACTAAATGCACTTCTTCACTCATTTATCTATTATTTTAGTTGAAGGCTTACCATAGCCATTTCCTCTGCATAAAACTGATAATGTCATGGATCACAACCAAAGTGTATAAATAAATAGTAAATTCATTCCTTCAAGAAATAACCGTATTTCATTGAATCTAATAAACCAACACTTATAAACATTATTTCATGTATTACCAAAAAAGAAATTGGCCTGCAATGGAGGGAGTCTAAGAAGAACCCTCAAATAAAGATGGGACACAAAATAGAAGACAACTATGAGATACATTATTTTATAAAATCCCCAAAAAGCAACAAGCCTGAGATGAAGGACCCACAAGTAAAGCCAGAAAACCAAACAGCTTTTCTCACAGTTAAAAAATTACCTTAAGAGACAAAAAATAAGTACGCCTATTTCAATATTACTACTGAGTATAAGGAGAAATGGTATCCCCTAAGGATTGAACTACAAGATATGATTCATGCAGGTTTGCAGATACGAATTAACACTACCTGTGTGGTCTATAAAAGCTCAGAGAATTTAAGTTCAAGTAGATGGCACTCTAAGATGACTAGTAGAAGCAAATTCAAATCTCTGAATGATCCCAATTTCAGTTACTTCTAAGAGAAATTTTAAGATACATCCTATTTTCAGAAATGCCTAAACATGAAAAACTATTAATCTGAATCTATTTAATATTATAATTATTAAATACCAATTGCAACTAGTGTCTAGAACAAGGCCTGACACACAGTAGCAAACCAAAATCAAGGCATTAACTATTCTAATGGTAGGATAGGAAGAATGATAGGCTTCAAAGATGTACATGTCATAAGCCCAGGAACCTGTATGTTACCTTACCTGAAGAAAGTGACTTTGCAGATATACGTTAATAACCTTGAAATACCATTGCCCAGGTGGGCCCAATGTAATCATAGGGGTTAACCTTAAAAGTAGAAGAGGGCGATTCCTGATCAGGGCACATAACCAGGTTGCAAGCCAGGCCTCCAACCAGGTCCATAGCTGGAGGCAGGTGAAAGGCAACCTTACAGTAATGTTTCTCTCCCTTTCTTCCTCCCTCCTGCCCTTCTCTCTGAAAAATAATGAATAAAATCTTAAAAAAAAGAAAAAGAAAAAAAGTATTAGAGGGAAGAAGAGATACTCAGAGATATGTAACATTGTATACTTTGAAAATGGAGGAAGTAGGTTAGGCCACAGGCCAAGAAATTAGGAGGCCCCTAAAATGTGGATAAGGTAAAGAAAAGAATTCTCATTAAGAGTCTTCAAAAGGAACACATCCCATCCTTGCTGACTCTTTAATTTTAGCCCAATAAGACCTCTGACCTAACTTTTTTTTTCTTTTTTTTAAAGCCTGAGCTGACCTAACTTTTAAAATAAGCATTACTGTTTAAGTCACTAGGTTTGTGGTAATTTGTAGCACCAATAGCAAACTGATACAAAGCAGGGCAGGAAAAATAAATGTTATGATAATCAATACTATAAAGAAAAATAAATCAGAGAAAGGGAAAGTTCAAGTAACCTACATACCTGGTATGTGTATATGATTTTACATAGTGTGATAAGAAAAGCCTCTTTTCAAGTGATGTTTGAACAAAGAACTAAAACAAGAGACAGAGTAAGTCAAATGAACATGTGTAGGAAACACCAGGTAGAGGGAACAGAAAATGCAAAGGTCCTGAAGCAAGGGCATATTTATATGATTAAGCACTACAAGATGGCCAAAACTGTTGGAATATAGTGAATTTTGATTTATAATTTGATACAGACACCAACTTAGTGCCCTGTAAAATAGTAAGTTCAATAAGAATATCACTAAAGAGATTTCGTGATAAGTATGGATAAAATTTGGTAAGTAAAAAGCTATAAAAATGGCACTGAAAATAAAGTACATCCAGTGTAAGATTAAATAATTTATTTTCCATAGGATTCAAGTATTACTTAATATATAAACCAATATGACTTCATGTGATATTAAGTATAACATAATAGTAAGTGAACAAAGTATTTTGAAAATAACTTTAAACTGTAAAATTGTTTTGAATTTTCTTCAAAGCTAAAACAGAAATAAATGAAAAGGTAAACTAGAATTTGATAACTAGAATTAGATAGTTTAAGCATATTTTCTTTTTGGTACTCACAAACTAAAAATATAATCAATCATGAACTTTAAGTTCCCCTGTCAAATCTCCAAGGCATATTAAAAATCACATTCCCTACTTACTTCTTCCTTTGCACCTTCAATACAATAAAGGATCAAAGCTGAAAGTTCTTATCAAAAGTCTAGTTGAAACTAATAAACCCCTGGTGAGATTAAACAGTTACATATGAAATCTAAGAATGAAAAAGAGACCTTTACAGCAAAGACTGTCTACATTAAAAGATGAGGTTATCGATAAATAAATAAATAAAGGAAAAGGAAAAAAGACAAAGAAGTTAATATGGGCATCTGCCCAGGTGTCTGTCAACAAGGCCACAAAAAGTCCAAAGAACTATGTGTCACTAACTGATCATTATAAAGTGGACGTGCTTAAATAAATAAAAATAAAATGTACATAAAACAAACAAGTTTCTAAAAAGTTAAATCCTATTTCAAGAAGAGACAGAAACTTGAATAGTATTGCCATCACAGAAATTGAATCAATCATAAAAATATCTTCTCACAAAGAACACTCAGCCTGAGGATTTTATTGAGAAATTTTACCAACCAGCCAAGGAAAAGACACAAAGTTCTCTCTAAAATAGAAAAATATTCCACCAAAGTATTTTATAAAACCATTATAATTTACAAAAGACTACTAGATAGAAAAATTAACATGCAAATTTTACTCACTAACACAAATGTAAAAATCAGACAAAACACTGTCAAACAAACCTAGGAAAGCATATCCATAAAATACTTGTATCAAACAGTTACTAGTGAAATTCTGAAAGCTTTTTTGGGGAGGTCAGGGGAAAAAAATGCATGCTATCCATCCATACCTCCTTTTAACAATGTACTTTATAAAGAGCAGCTAATGAATAAAGAGGAAGCAAAGAGACAAAACAAAAATGTCAAATTCCTAATTATAAAAAATCCAAAACAATATATATGGAAATCAAAATTAGTTGGAAAAAATCTAGTAAGACTACTGGATCGAAGATTAAAAGTTACTTGTATACCAGTAACATAGAAA
The DNA here is from genome assembly GCA_004026585.1 of Noctilio leporinus. Classification (NCBI taxonomy): domain Eukaryota; kingdom Metazoa; phylum Chordata; class Mammalia; order Chiroptera; family Noctilionidae; genus Noctilio; species Noctilio leporinus. The sequence continues at coordinate 46,889 of PVIW01006689.1, read as the reverse complement.
AAGAAAATAGAATTTACAGTAACGAGTGGTACTAAGGTTAAATAAAGATAACAGACAATATATAAGATCAGATGCTCTGGAGAGAATTCTATCAAGTTGAACATATAATTGCCAACATTTAAACATTTGAACCTATGAAAGTATTTCATATGGCTCACGCTAACAAAAACATGAGAAGAACACAATTAAAACCTAAGTAAATGAAGAGAAATCATATTATGGATTAGATTCAATACAATACCTATTAAATTCCCAATGGTTTTTATGTAGCAATTACCAAGATAACTGGAAGATTCAAATGCAAGTACGAAGAGCTAAGAAAGCAGTATTGAAGGTAGGAAGATCTGCTCTGCCATATTATGAGAAGTGTGGAACTGATATATGGATGCACAAAACAAACCAATGTTACAGAATAGTGGCCAAATGGATGTATTAAATATACAGATACTTGTTGCAAGCGATATTTAGTATCAATTAAAGTGGGCTTTCAATAAATGGTAAATGATTATCTGTATGTCAAGTTAAATCCTTACTTCACACCACACATAAAAATCTACTTCAGTGGAATAAAGACACACAGAAAGGCAAAAATACAAGCTTTTTAAGGTCAGAACGGAGAATATGCTCTCTAGGTAGAGAAGTTTCTCCTTTCCCCCTCTATGTTTCATTGAGATATTGACATATCATTTTATGTTTAAGGTATATAACATAATGATCTATGTAGCTGTTGACAAATGATTACCACAAAGTTTAGTTAACACCCATGAACTCATACAGTTATAATTTGTTTTTTTGTGCTGAGAATTCTTAAGATCTACTCTCTAAGCAACTTTCAATTATACAACACAGCATTGTTAACTATAGTCACCATGCTGTACTTTACATTCCTGGAACTTATATATTTTATAACTGGAAATTTGTACCTTTTGACCATCTTCACCCATTTTCATCCCTCCGCTCCAAACTCCCACCCCAACCCTGAAAAGTTTCTTAAGCAAGGTTTCTCATAGAAAGTATAAGGATAAGAAAAATTTTTTTGACAAACTTGACTATTTAAAATTAAGAACACTATCCAAACACACAGAGAAAAGATAAGCCATAGGAGAAAATACTTTCTCCACATATAACTAAAATTATCAAGCTTCCACAATTAGACCCCTAAAAATCAGTATGACAGACCACCCAATGAAGAACAAAACACCAATGTCTGGAACAAGGTCCTCACAGAAGATATCCAAATTGCCAATAGTCATAAGGTTCTCAATCTCCTTAGCAGGGAAATGAAATGAAAGCCACAATGATAAATTTTACTATACACCCCACCTGATTAGCAAAAACTCAAGTCTGACAAAGTATGAATGAGAATGCAAAGCAATAGGAATTCTTGTATTGCTATGGAAGTATAATCCAGTACAACCACTTAAATATTTGGTCCTATCTGTTAAAGTTGAAGATGCACAAGTTTTACAACTCAGCAATTCTACTTCTACAAAAGACATGCACTACAAAAACTAGTGCACATAGAAACATAGGTAATGTCATGGCACCACTGTCTGTAACAGTCTCAAACTACCAACAGCAGAATACCTCTATACCTTTGAATTATTTACCCACTATTTCCAGGGATTTAAAAAAATTTTTATTATTTTTAGGGAGAATGGCAGAGAGGGAGGAAGAAAGGGAGAGAAGCATCAATGTATGGTTGCCTTTCACTTGCCTCCAGCTAAAGACCTGGCCGGAGACCTGACTTGCAACCTGGTTACATGCCCTGGCTGGGAATCAAACCAGAGACCTCTGGGTTCGCAGGCCAGTGCCAATCCACTGAGCCACCAGCCAGGACTCTAGTGATTTCTAACAATGAAAAAAATCCTAATCCACAAAACACAATGGCTCCTTTTTGGTGTTGTGTTCCTAATATGCCTAATAGAAATTTAAATGACAAAGAACCTAATACTTTATAGGACAGTGTGTTTTACTGCTGGGATAGCTATCACAAAATTTCTCTCTTTAGTGAGCCAATATTTGACTACCTATAATTTCCATTCATTGTTAGTTCTAGCCACTAAAGCCAGGGTCCTCCACTCTGCACCTCAGATTCACTCAGGGAAATATTTTTTAAACAGTGAGCTTTTTTTTAAGTTCAGTATTATATAATATTTTCCCCTACTGTGTACAGATGGCTTTTTTGTGCTTTCTGCACTCAAGTACCTTATAAGGCTCCCTATATAATCAATTTACATAGATGTTTTCTCCTTTTCTTCCTGATTTGTATCCTTATCAGAATTTCAAATGGTTTAGTTTGTAATTGAGTTAACATCCTTATTCTGGCAGTAATATCGAACTTGTATCTGTATCAAGTTCTGCAACTGTTTTCTAAAATATAAGCTATTTTCAGCACCTCACACAACAATCTTTTTCTTAATCTTAGGGGCCAGAAAACTTTCCATGAAGGGTAACAGTAAGTTGTTTAGGTTTTACAAGCCAGACAGTCTTAGTTACAACTATTCCACAATGCTGTTGAGTACAAAAACAGCCATAGAGATTACAATAAATGGATGGGTACTGCTGGGTTCAAATTAAAACTTTCCATAACAACAGGCAGCCGGTGAGCTATAGTTTATAGACCCCTTCCTGCTTTGTATTATTAACCATAAGTAGAAGCTTGAACTCAGGTTTGTCACCTCAACGCTATCACAGATATAACATACCCATTATATGTAATATATACTCCATTATGTTATACAAAATGCATTGTATGTATTATAATAATATGGAACAATCCATTTAACTAGAACTTGACAAGAATGTTAGTATGGCTGTTTCCCTTATGTAAAAGAAAATTGTCAGGGTCACCCCAGATTCCCCAGTGCTTACTTAACACAGCAAATGTACTTCTAAGGACTCATTGAAATTTAAAAAATAAATAAATAAAGTACAAACACGCATTTACAAGATTGTTTACTTAAACATTATAATAAAAAAAGGGAAGCAGTTAAACAAACCTTTTTTTTTTTTGAAGTAAATTAGTGACTATTTATAAAATAAACTCTATTCAGAAGAATAGATTAAGAAAGATGGTGATAATACTTTCCTAAGTGTAAAAAGCCATGAAACAATACACTGTTATCTACCACTTGAGGGAAATATCTAAAAGTATTTCTTAAAGAATTAATGATAAAAACATCTGAGTGATTTGGTATTTTGGTGACATTTTACCTTTTGAATTCTCTTCATTAAGCTTGTAAAATTCTGTTAAGTTGAAGAAAATTACTTACAAAGAAAAATTTCAGAAAATCTTGAAAAATCGGCAGACTGCTGGTTAGGTAGGCAATCATAGCTATTATATCAACATAGATCGACATAGCAAACATGGCTATTGAAATGCTCTTGTACATTATTTAATTTAGGCTATAAAAATTCTGTGAGATAAGCAATGATTTCTTTAATAAAACACTACTATTTCTAAGATGCTTTCAAATAATATCTCCAATGATAAAGCAATGGAGATTTAAGGACCATTTTAAAATTTAAAATTCCCCCCAAAAAAAAAAATTTAAACTAATATCCTTTAGCATATAAATGTCCATCCTTCATAGGTTCATTTTTTTTTTAAAGTAATATGCATTTAACACCTATAAAAATTACATCAATGAAGAGAATCTTACCCCAAGAAAATAGTGACACGAAGTTCTCTTTTGGTCCTTGAGATGGTCTTCAATGCAGTAATTTCTGCATCAAACCAAAATCCTCTATCACCAGGACTTTCTACATTATAATTAACCATCACCACATCACCAACATTTAGTTCATTCCATTTCAAAGTGGTTCTAGCTCGTGGTCGAAGATCCTTCACATTTATTTCTACAGTACCACTTTCCGGATATCTGAGGAGAGAGAAAGGGAATAATCATAGAACACAGCTTATGATAACTACCAAAGAAAATTAAAAATGTATGCAATATATAAGAACCTAATCATATTCTTTTTTAACCTCACCCAAGGACATGCTTACTGATTTTATAGAGAGAAACATCTATGTGGGATAGAGAAATATTGAACAATTGTCTCTTGTATATACCCTGACTGGGGTTACCAGGTATTGAACCTGTGACCTTTTGGTTAACAAGGTGATGCTACCAATTGAGCCACAGGGGCCTAATCATATTATTAATAGCATTTAGAGTAACTGATATTTATTTATGATATTAATTGACCAAATAAGTAACTCTTGCTAATTAGTGAGATATTCTTTGCTAAGTTGGTGGGGGTTTTGGGGGAAGGATGGTAAAATAAACACAAGTTCTTCTTTCTATACATTTTCTTAACCAAAGGTTAAGAATTACTTTAATAGGAGTAGATGCTGACTGCTTCCTGAATTTGTAACCAGTTCATCTTGCCATCTGCTTTAGACACAGTTAAGAACCTGAACCCAGTACATTTCAATAGCCTCCATTTCTCCAGGAAGAAGGTAAAATTCTAGATCTTGTATGTGGCTAGCTCCCTAGTAATAATGACAAAAAACAAACTAAAAACTGACAAACCTAGATCATTTTATGGATTGTAAAGTACAACCACGTGAAAGAATGTTAGCAGGATCTTGATTTTTGCATTTCAAAAGGTAAGCTGAATGTAAAACTAAAGCTGATCCAAACTTAAAAGTTTAGAAGACCACTAAATTTTAGGCCTAATTTCTGATTTTAACAGATCAAAGAGAGCAACAGAATTTAATAGAATTTCTATTAAGACCTGCAGCTTTTATGCATTGTTTGGTAGCAGCCAGGATAACAAAGAAATGAGTTATGCTCTTGTAAAGTTCTGCTGGGGCAGGCTAAACTACCATAGGGGTGGTTCTCAAAGTGTGGTCTTCAGACCAGCAGCATAAAGTAGTACCATCTGGATATAATTTTTAAAGTATATTTTATTGATTATGCTATTACAGTTATCCCAAATTCTTTTCCCTTTGCTCCCCTCCACCCAAGACACCCATTCCCCTCCTGCAGTGCCACCTCCATTAATTCATGTCTCTGGTTTGTAAATGTAAGTTCTCTAATTTCTCCCTTTTCTCTATTAACTATCTCCTTATCTTCTACTCAGCAATTATGTTTCCTAATCCCCGCACCATTTCCCACTTCAACCCCTGACCCCCACTTTCAGATAATAACCCTCCCAATGATCACCATGCCTAGGATTCTGGTCCTATTCTGGTTGTTTGCTTAGTTTGTGTTTTTATTTTTAAGGTTCTGTTGTTGATAGTTACATGAGTTTGTTATCTTTTTAATGTTCATTATGGATCCTCTTTTTCTTAAGTCCCTTTAACATTTCATTTAAGAAGGGCTTGGTGATGATGAACTCCGTTAGCTTTACCTTGTCTGGGAAGCACTTTATCTGCCCTTCCATTCTAAATACCTTTGCTGGCTAGAGTAATCTTGGTTGTAGGTCCTTGCTTTTCATCCCTTTGAATACCTCTTGCTAGTCCCTTCTTGCCTACAAATTTTCTTTTGAGACGTCAGCTAACAGTCTTATAGGAAATCCCTTTGCAGGCAACTCTCTTCTTTTCTCTTGCTGCTTTTAAGATTCTTTATTTTTAACCTTTGGCATTTTAATTATGACGTGTCTCAGTGTGGTCCTCTTTGGGTCTAGCTTATTGGGAATCTCTGTGCTTCCAGGACTTGTATGTCTATTTCCTTCACCAAATTTGGTAAGTTTTCCTTCATTATTTCTTCACACAAGTTTTTAATTTCTTGCCCTTCCTCTTCTCCTGGCATTCCTATTGTTCAAACGTTTGCCCATTTAAAGTCATCCCAAAGGTTCTTAAACTTCTTGTTTTTTTCAATTCTTGTTTCCTCTTTCAGAACTGGTTGACATCCATTATTTCTTCCATATGTTTCCAATTGTCGATTTGAAACATTTTCCTTCCTTTCACCATTAGTTTTGTGTGTTATTTCCCTTTGTTTCACTTAGCATAGCCTTCACTTCTTTCCTTCTGTGTTTGCCATACTCAAGCATATCCGTTAAGTCTGTGAGCATCTTTATCACCAGGGTTTTTAAACTCTCTGTTAGGTTGGCTATTTTTTTTTTTTTTATTGCTTAGTTTGGCCACTTGGATCTTAATCTGATCCCTTTTTGAGCCACAGTTCTGTCTCCTCACCTTGATAGGCTCCTGTGTTTGCCTCTTTATCTTAGGGAGAGCTGTAGCACCTGTTAACATTGTGAAGGCAGAGCTTTAGGTATTTGTACGGTTGACCCATTTTACTATGTTGTGGTGCTATATGCGGAGGAGGGTCTCAGGGGGAACAATGCATTCACCCCCTTCTGCTTTCTATATGGGACTAGCACCTTTCTAGCTATTGGTACCCAAAGTAGGTGGGTCTGTGGACATTCTAGGACCATGGGGACCCTCTAAACAGACTCTAATGAGAAACTGGCAGTATGTTCCTCTGTCCCTACGCCATCAGTTTTCACAGGCAGAAGCAATGTGGCTTCTATCTCACCCCCATCTCCTTCCTCCCTGGTGCTGTAACCATGAGTCACGTGATGTGACTATACTTTCTGCTGATCAGTCACATTTGCTGAACCACTGTAGCTGCTGTGCCACCAAACTGTGCACCATCAAATTGCATCCTCTCTGTCCAGGCTCCACCCCTCCCACCTGTCTGGATGAGTACTTCTTTATATCTTTTGTTTTTTGAACTTCCATGTAGCTCAATATTCTGGAATTTCTAGTTGTTTCTAGTTTTCAGGTAAATGCACCTATTTTTGGTTGTGGAGGGGATGGAGTGTATCTATTTTCACCTCCATTTTGGATTCTCCATAGAAAGACAAACTCTTGTGCTCCGCTTCAGATCTACTGAGCCAGAAACTATGAAAATGAGTCCTAGCAATCTATTGTCACAAATCCTTTAAGAAATTCTCCAGTGTGCTCAAATATGATAATGTATTATGCAACAGGAACACAATAATTAAATATCATACACTAATGTGAGAGCATTAACAGGTAGAAACTAATACAGACCATTAACCCTTAACTGAGTGGCCCATTCAACATATAAGTGAATCTGAAGTCAGAAGTAGCTGTAGCAGCTAACCTTGATTGTTCTGACACAAACAAGTGCTATGCAGGCCTAAAACTCTCATTGTATATCTATTTCATTTAAAATAAATGGATATTAATCCTGGGTGGAATCTTAAGTTAATTACCCAATTTTTATCATCTCTTCAAAGTTTATAATAGTTAATTGAAAAAACAACCTCAGAATTAGCAAGGGGCACATTTTATCCTCTCTGCACCATAATTCCCTTCTAACCACAAGCCTTCCAAATAACCATGCAATCTTTGCTCAGACAGTAAGTGATGATGTTTCAGTTTTAACCCTAGAAAGAAATATTGATACAGGACCAAAGATAAGCTTTGGAACTCACTCACCATATACCTAAGTTCCATGACGAAATCTATGTATTCTCTACATGACAGTTAGGTCTTGACAGTCAAAATGTCCCTGCAGACCTAAGTCTTCTCTCCTAAATTTAAACATTTTAAACAAAATGTCCTTTGACTTATATGACAAGGTTTCCCTTATCATCATTCAGAATGTCTTATTTTCAGCTTGCCTGGGTTTAAATCTCCAGTTCAGCTTCTAGCTACTATGTGACCTTAGGAAAGCTGCTAAATCTCTTTGTGACTATCTTGCATGTGTAAAATGCACCTAATGGTGACTGCTCATATGGTTACTTCAAGAACTGAAATAAGAATACTTGTACAGTGCTTAAAACAGTATACGATAGGGTAAGTAAATGTCAGTTTTAATATTCTGTCATTATCACACAGAAATAATCCTAAAGAAAGTGACATGTGCAAGGTCATATCTACAATTCTACTCTCCCCCCATTTTAATTCCATTTTTAATGGTAATAGCTAAATTTAGAGGTCTCTAACATTTGGTGTTTCTATACTCACATTAGTTTGGTCAGAAAAATAACCAATACTTCCTAAACCTATAAAAATAAAGAAGCTAATCTAGTTCTTCTAGGGCTTTTCTAATTCTAAAGTTCTGAATTTGTTCCCTGACTCAGTATTTTTAAGGATACATAGGATAGAAAACTTTTCTCAGCTATAATGTGAAAATTATATTTTGACATTATCATGTATCTCTGTATGTTTAATATAGGCAAAAACGTAATAGCAAAAAAGTTCTCCATTTATGTGTGTCAAAATTAGGTAATGGAAATATTTTGAACAGAGAATTTGAACAATGCTTCAAAATTGTATCCAAATATTTTAGAAGGTTAAGTAAATTATTCCATATTTCAGAGCACAAGAATTTAAGCTATGCGTGCCCTGAACTAAAATTTAAATTTGTACTATTTCAGAGCAGAACTATATTGTACTGTATAAGGGTATGTAGAGTAAATCTTTAAATAATGTCATGGAAATGAAATATATTTCCTAATTCTAGGAAATAGAGATGTTAAGTCAATTGCTATGTGAAAACAAACACAGTAGGGGCACATAACTACTCTCTTATCAAAGTCAAGAACATCCAAGTGCTCAAATTATTACTATTATTCTTCTCCTGGGCATCTTCATCTATACGTATTTAACACCACACTTGGAGGCCTCACTCTAACCTAAATTTTTCTCTTTAGATTCATATCCAAAATTTCCAAAACAGATGTCTCAGAAGCAGCTGAAATTAAAGTTATCCAAGAGAAAATTCCCACATCCCATAATCTGCTAATTCTCAGTCATCGCTAAGGAAGTCTTTCATACTTTCAGAAACATAGGAATGTTATTCCCAATTCCTCATAATTTCTCCATCCAGTTACTTGGTCTTCCTTATGCTATACATTTAACAATAATTCATCTATACCCCCTAGTAAAGATCTGCATTTCTTTGATTCTACTGTTAAGGCCCAACATATCTCCAGTCATTATTTAGCATCACACCTTATAGTCCATATAATACTTTTTGTCAAAGATGCTACAACACAGATCTACGTAAAATATTTTGTGAAGTCTGGTAACAATATGTTCATAAGCTTTGGGAAAATAGGTATTCTCATAATCACTGACGAGAATATATAGTGGTGCTATACCACTGTACAGGGGAGTTTTGCCATAGCCCAAAAAATTGCCTGTATGTTTACCTTCTAAATCCAGAAAATCCATTTCTAGGACTCCATTGTAAATATAAATAACAAAAATTTCTATGAAAAGACACATATACAAGGCCGTAATTACAGCTACATTATGTGTAATAAGATTAAACTAATCTCCACAATACAAAACCACATAAAATAACATGGAACAATTACTTAATGGAGAATTATGCTCCTATAAAAAGAAATATGAGCCCTGGATGGTTTGGCTCTGTGGATTGAACTATGGCCTCCAAACTGGGGGGAAGGCGGGGGGTGCTGCTGCTGGTTCTGTAACCAACTGGGACACGTGCCTGGGTTGTGGGGCCAGGTCCCCATTTCAGGGCATACAAGAGGCAATCAATCAATGTGTCTCTCCCTTTCTTCTTCTGTCCCCCACCCCACCTCTAGAAAATAAAATCTGCAGGACTTCTGGACAAGATGGAAGCACAGGTAAATACATCTTGCCTCCTTGTACAACCACACCAAAATTACAATTAAATTATGTAACCACCACCCCTCGTAACCACCAGAAATCTAGTTGAATGGAAGTCTGACAACTACAGAGTTAAAAAACAAAACAAAACACATTCACCCAGACTGGTACGAGGGTTGGGGGCACAGAATGGGCCAGTCCCACATCCACACGTGCAGGCTAAAAATTTGAGTGCGATTATCTTGGGCGTGAGGCATCCCCACCCTACACCAGGCCCCCCCAACCCGGGAATCCAGTGCCAGCAAAATAAGTCCCCATAACTTCTGGCTGCAAAAGCCAGTGAGGACTGAATTGGCAGAAAAAAATGAGTGAAGGCCTAACACAGTTTCTCTTAAAGAACCCATACATAGACTTACACTCACTCCCTGTGAGCTCCACCAATGGGGTAAGCTTGAAAGGCACCAGCACCATACAAGGAGGAACTTAAGTGTCCAGTATCAAGGTGAGAGCTGGGAGATAGGTATTTACCAGATAGAAAGGTAGGCAGAAGTCACTGTCCCATTTCTGAACCCTCCCCCACAGAGCCATTGAGCTTCAAGGCAGGTACTATACCTGAAGTCTATCATCCTGGCAAATACTGTTTGCTCTGCCCTGGACATCCCCTAAGGCTCGGTCCCACTCAAATTAAGGGTCCACCCAAGCTGTTAAGAAAGACTTTTCTATATCAATGGATGGTTTGCCTCACGCTTCACAACTTCCTAAATCTTCTCAAATAAGCAATAGCCAGCCTCATTATACCACCCACCCCACCCCCGACCACCCCATCCTCTATCTATCCTAACTACAAGAGGACGGTATACCCAGCCAACATGAAGGGCACACCTTCACTATCCAGCTTAGGTGATAGAGGAGGCTGTGCCACTGGACCCAAAAGGCCACACTATCAAGACATGGAGTCAAAGTAGCTGTACCTAATACATAGAAACAAATACAGGGAGGCTGACAAAACAGGGAGACAAACATGTCCCAAATGAAAGAATACACCCAGAAAGAAAAAATCCAGAAAAAAGAGCTAAGCAAAATGGAGATAAGCAATCTATCAGATGCATAGTTCAAAACATTCGTTATAAGGATGCTCAAGGAACACAGAGAGAACCTCAACAACTTAAAAGGATCCAGTCAGAAACAAATGATACACTAATTAAAATAAAGAACAATTTACAGGGAAACAACAGTAGAGTGGATGAAGCTGATAATCAAATCAATGATTGTGAACATAAGAAAGTAAAACCAACCAATCAGAACAGTGTAAGCAGCCTCTCAGACAACTGCAAGAGGTCCAACGTTTGCATCATTGGGATGCCAGAAGAAGAGGAGAAAGGAACAAGAAATTGGAAATGTATTTTAAAAAATAATGAAAGAAAACTTCCCTAATTTGGTGAAGTAAATAGACATGCAAGTCCAGGAAGTACAGAATCCCACAGAAAATGCAAAGAGGACCACTCCAAAATACATCATAATTAAAATGCCAAAGGTTAGCCCTGCTTGGTGTGGCTCAGTGGATTGAATGCTGTCCTGTGAAGCAAAGGGTCACTGGTTTGATTTCCAGTCAGGGCACATGCCTGGGTTGCGGGCCAGGTCCTCAGTTGTGAGTGTGCAAGAGGCACTACATACTGATGTTTCTCTTCCTTTCTCCCTCCCTTCTGCTCTAAAAATAAATAAATACAATCTTTAAAAAAAAAAAAAGCCAAAGGTTAAAGATAAGAGAATCTTAAAAGCAACAAGAGGAAAGCAGTTAGTTACCTATAGTTATTTTATAAAGGAGTTTTCCCATAAGACTGTTGGCTCATTTTGCAAAAGAAACTTTGCAGGCTAGAATAGACTGGCAAGAAGTATTCATAGAAGGGACTGGCAAGAAGTATTCAAAGTGATGTAAAGCAGGGACCTACAGAAGACTGCTCTACTCAGCAAAGATATCATTTAGAACTAAATGGCACATAAAAAGCTTCCCAAACAAGAAAAAACTCAAGGTGTTCATCATTAACAAGCCCTTAAAATATGAAATGTTAAAAAGGATTTAAGATCAAAACTATGAAAAATAAAATGGCAATAAATATGTACCTGTTAACAGTTGAATCTAAAAAATAAATAAACTAAGCAAACTAGAAGAACAGAGACAAAATCATTCATACAAAGAATTTTGACATTTGCCTGATAGGAAGGGGGTGTAGGGGAATGGGTGAAGAGGTAAGAGGATTAAGTACCAATAGGTAGTTACAAAATGGCCACGGGGATGTAAAGTAAAACACAGGAAATGTAGAGTACCCAAAGAACGTATATGCACGACCCATGGACATGAATAATGGTGGTAGGGGGACTGCCAGGGAGGGTAGGCAGTGCTTAATGGAGGGGAATAAAGGGGGAAACAATCAGGGCAATTATAATAGCATAATCAAAAACACTTTAAAAAATCCATTTGATAATGTATCTCCTATTCTTCCTTGAGAAGCCTTGTTGATCTAAACAGTTCCACATCTATGGGAACAGAATGTTATGCAGAGCTATAAAGAAAAAGGCTTGTTAAAGATTATGTATTTAGTATTCTTAAAAATGAAAAGCCTATAAATCAGCTCAACTGCTATTTACAGCAGTATCCAAGAATAAGTCTTTCATTTATTTATTTTAGGCAATCCCCCAACATAGCCCTCTCCCTCACCCCCATAAGGTCTAATGTATGGCTGAAGATAACCAGTGCAAACTAGTCTAAGCAGCTGATTTCTTTCAGATTTGCACTGAGTAAAACTGTGCAGGAGACTGTATGTAACATTTTTGGGAAGTTTGTTGTAAGCTTTAACAACTTCTCAAACAGGGCTCAAGATATCCCCAGAGACCTGAAGCATAGAGGGGCAGGAGAGGATCAAGGCCAACTTTTATCTACACTCAGGTGAGGGCCAACCCTATACCTATGGAAAATTGAAAGTAGTGTTCCTTCTCTTGTACTTTATAACCTCTTGTTCTCAGAACCTGAAATCAAGGTATTATTCTAATACAGGTATATGATAAATTACTGACAAAATTATCATTGAGTAAAGCCTGGTTAAGTTTCAGGGCAACTGATTAAGCACTTTTAAAAAATAGGTTTATCATAAAATAATAAAACTACATTTCCTTAGGTGGCTTTTAAGCCAACTAATAGTTTTAGAAAACTCAAACTGTATTACTCTAAGTATTAATAGCATCACTGAAATCTTCCTTCAAAACATGGCTTCCTGGTGTTAATATGCTTAAATAAGGGCATCTGTTCATCTGGAGGCATGTTCTAATTTAGCAAATCTTTCATGTTATATCCATGTAAAAAGAAAGTTTTTCTTATTCTAATAGATGGCATTACTAAGTTCCATACCTTAAATGTAAAGCTTACTCTCATAATTAAGAATAACTTATTTAAAACTGCTTTTAAATAAGTGCTTTTTAAAAAAATGCAGTAACATTTTACATGGAAGTAAATCTCATTTGTAGAAGATAACAATGTTGGATAACTGTTTTGACAATGGAAACAATATACACCAAAGATAAATCCATACTACTTAAGAAGACTTACCAAAATAAGCCCTGGCTGGTGTGGCTCTCAGTGGACTGAGTGCTGGCCCGCAAATTGAAAGGTTGCAGGTTCAATTCCCAGTCAAAGCATATGCCTGGGTTGGGGGCCAGATCCCTAACTGGGGATGTGCAAGAGGCAACCAATCAATGTTTCTCTAACTGTCTTGCTTCCCCTCTCTAAAGATAAATAAAATCTTTAAAAAAAGGCAAAAAACCAAAATAACCTGGCTTTATTAATAAGTGAAAACGAAGAAATTGGTTCAGTTATTACTGGGAACATTTCAAGGTTAATGGGAAAAATATAATGTGAAGCCACATATTTACAGACTGATAATGTTAAAGCTGAAAGAGTTTAAACTAAATTAAAAAATTAAAATAAACCAAACACCTGGAGAATTCAAACCAAATTCTAATCCTAATGCCAAAACTACTCATCTACAACCTGTAAGAGAACCACCTCTCGGTGTCCTTAACGGACCCCTGGTCTCTACCCCAGACCCACCCACTGTAGGAAGGATGAAGTTTGGTGTCCTTCAGGAGTCTGCGTTTAAAAAACCTCACCTGGGGGAATATGCAGTGCTGATGACCACCTTTTTGAGAAACACTAATGTAAAAGGATGATGTCTGTATTTGAAAAGTAAAAAAAAAAAAAAAAAAAAAAAAAAAAATCAATTGATATTTGTGAGGTCATTTTTCTAACCACTGAGTGTTCTTATAACACTATAGGAGAGCAATGGTTAAGATCACAGACTGTGTAACTTGGACGCTGCAAGGCATATAAAGTTAGAGGAAATATTCTCACTGCACCAGAATTCTGGAACTAAACTCTATCTTCTAGGCCTTCATATTCAAGATCAAAAGAACACTTTGGATTACTTACAGGAAAATCTCCTATTACTCCCCACCTCCCATATCAACCAAAACCTAGAAATCATTATTTTCACATTGCTCAGAATGTTTTTAGAGCTTCTTTAGAAATAGACTGCTATATCAATATATTCAAGAAAATCAGTTTTGTTTCTTTATAGAAAAACTACTTTTATCTAAAAATGCCACTTGATTCTATTCAGAATTGGCTCACTGACTTCTATTTGCTGTAGCCATAATTAAAGCTACTCAAAAGCATGCACCACAGGCCAGGAATAGCTTGAAAAATCTTAAAGAATGCTGGGAGCAATGACATTATCTTAAGACATTTGCCAGATGAGCTTCTAGTTATAGCCTAGTGTGTTACCCTCCATGTTCTTAAGTGATGCTATAACATTTCCATTTGATTTCACTCCCATGACGCAGTTAAAAGCAGTCTGACCTATTTGATTTAAATATCCTTTTAATACTAATGAGCTGTGGATTCTCCCTACAGAAGATGGCACACAGGTGTTTATGGTCAAGTAAAAAAACTTTGGTTTAAGGTTATTTGTTCTGCAAAAGCATCACTAGAAAGACAGAAAAATTCTAAATTATATAAACAACCGTATATGCTATATAAATATTTTATAGTATTTTGTAAGCATGTTTCCCTCAAAATGAGAGGCACTGTAGTAGAGTGGTTGCAAGTATGTGCTATTCTGAATCCAGATCCACCATTTATTACCTATCCAACATTGGGCAAGTTAATACTTAACCCCTCTAATTTCAGTTATTCCCACTGTATACATAAAAAGTATCTGTGGTACTTCACTGAATTTTTATGAGGATTGCATGAGGAAATTCAGGTAAGATACTATACTTGTACAGTGCCTAGCACATTGTGTTATTTTTAACACATTGTTGACCGACGATTTTATACAAAAGTTAATGCAAGTGCAAACACGAGTTAATTCCTGTAGCAAGCTACTTTCATCTGTTCATTAATAATTACTGAATTAAACTACTCCACTTTCAAAAGGACACTTTTAAATAATTTACTAAAAAGTCAAAAACAAAAATTCTTTGTTTATGAGGTAAATTGACAATTCTACTTTAATGTGAAACTCTGAAACAGAGAAGATAATACAGTAATTTTCGTAACATGAAAACCCTTAGCAATCATTTACTCATGTTTTAAGATTTCAGCTTTCCTTAGCTATAGGCAATAATTATTCATTTTTAAGATATGATCAAAATACTTTCACAAGCACTTTCTTTTTTAAATAGATACTTCCTTATACAGACTATTAAGTGTTTTCTGGCTTACTTCTCTTTCTAAAAATCAGCTAAAATTTATAACTCAAGATCTCTAAATTGGACCACAATTAAAGTGGTCTCATAAAGCAATTAAAGCAAACCACTAACAAGAATAGTATTCTCAAGTTCACCTTTTTAACTAGTCTGTTAAGACTAATTAAAGGTACATGTTGCCTTAGATGCATGAAAATGTCAGGAAAGATTTTTGTTCAACACTACATCAAATTCAGAAAGTTTGTCCTAGTGTGACTTAAGAGCCAATTTTAACAGGAAAACCAGGACTAGATCTCAGAACAAATATCATCTACTAAAGAGTATTTTCCCCCACCCAAGAATATACCAAGAATTTATCATAAGATAAATTCCCCATAAACTCATTATGGACATTGCTTTCTATGCAAAGTTAGTACAGATAAAGGCTGGACACTGGAAAATGGTTCCTCATTTAAAGTTGCATACAGATTATTTAGCTTGAATATTTTTTTTTTTGAAAAAGACTTAATTCTAATAATTTTGTCTATGTGGAGACAAAATGTAAAATTCAACAAGCCATAAACCACCTAGACAAGTTCTAAAGTAAGGATGAACACTCAGATTCATCAGTTGTTACGTATCATCTTTGGCCTTTAGTGTATTTACTATATTTAAATTGTCACTATGAACGCCTTTCCCCGTTTCTGCTCTTGAGCAGGCCAAGTGCCTGATAAAGCTGAAGGCAATCTCAATGAGTGGTTCTCAAACTTGAGTGTGCATCACAATCACTCAGGAGAACTTACTAAAACAAAGATTATCTGGGTCACTCCACAAACTGATTAATTACATCTGAAGTAAGTCCAAGAGTTTGCATTTATAACAAGGGATGCTGGTACTCCTGGCCAAGGATTTTATTTGAGAACTACTGGTTTAAGGCAATGGCTCTCAACCATGCTTGACATTAGAAGCACGGGGGAACTTTTCAACAAAGCCTTGGAAGTCCCTCAGATCAAACATGCCAGAAGTCCTGAGGGTAGGTCCTAGGCACTGATAAATAAAATCTAAAAAGCAACAAATAGCTTTTAAACCATCAAACACTATAATATACAGTATATTCTAGAAGAATTCCTGAGGCAGGCTCCCTGGTCCCATGTCCAATACCTCCCTGCCTTGGTTAAATGACAAATTGTGCAAATTGCACTACTGCACTCGGAAGTTTGGAGATGTGATTATTAATGAAGCAGATTAATTTTCTTATTTTACTTTCAAAGATTACTTTCAATTTATGCTAGGTAGAAGAAAAATGAAGTTAGTTCACTGAGGGAAATAAGTGTACTTAATCAGTATCGTAAATGGAATGGATGATAGCCTATAAGTACTTTAAGCCTATTCATTAAGTTAGAGTACAACAAAGTTATCTGAGAAATACTGCCTTGGAACTACAAATTATACTGAAATTAGAAGTAATCTAATCCAGTCACTCTAACTTTAGAAGTTCTCTGTGAAATACAACATCTCTGCTAATTCTTGCAGCCTATATTTGAAAATGGCCAATGCACATTTATTGGCTACTTTTCAGGGCAGATCATTCTCTATCTTTAAAGATTTGACTGATAAAGTTTAGATTATCCTGATACTATGTTGTATAGGACCTCCTTCTAGACAGATTTTTTTTTTCCTAGACAGAACTTTAAAGACATGAAATCTATCATGATCCAAATCTTTTTCTTTTTCTTTTTCACAGTATTTCTTAATTGTTTATTTTACAAGAGAAACTATTCCTTAGCTCAAATATTCTTTTTTCAGTTAAGGAACACAGGTCAGTGACAAACTTCCATGAAATTCAACCCATAGAAATGATCCAAATCTTTTCAAACTAAATAGTTACGAGTTCCTTCAGCTACTCTTCATGATGGTTTTACATTTTCACATTTTGGGTTCTACTCTGAAAAAGTACCATGTCCTATTGATATTGTTCTTAATGCACAGAAGATGAAAAACATTCCAAGTAAGGAATAACCAGCCTTATACAAGCATCACTCAGCTTGTTCTAATATCCTACTTTTAATAAAATGTCCTTATAATATAACTACTTGACAGCCACATTTTACTGACTCACTTGGAGCTTACTACTCAATAAAAATCTCAAATTCTACCGCTTAAGCCATACATTCCAAAAGCTCTTTTCAATGTATCCTTCCTATAAGGAAGAAGTTGTTTAGTAGCTTGTTAAAATAAACATTACTTTATATAATAGTTTCTAACTTACTTTCCTAATAACCATTAAGAATTAAACTTTAACAGAACTTATCACACCCATACTGGGTCACCACGATCCTTTCTAGGTGCTTACATCAGCCTTTTTAAATTTGAGCCTCATATCTAGAAGCTCATCTTTTTTATTTATATTTAATTTTATGTAATCATTTTCTTTTTTAAAAAGACAATTTTTAGAGAGAAGGGAAAGAAGGGAGGGAAGAAGGAGAGAAACATTGATGTGTAAGAGAAACAACAATTGGTTGCTTCTTGCATACCACCACTGGGACATGAACCGGAATCCATGCACATGTTCTGACCGGGATCGAATTGGTGATCTTTTGGTTCACAGGCTGGTGCTCAATTCACTGAGCCAGGGCACCTTTTTCTCTTTTTAAAGAGGAGAATGACATTTACCTACCATTGAGTTTCTGTTCTTTTATTTCTTGGAGAAAGTTTAATCATCATATGTTTAAGTTGCCAGCACTGAAGCATTTAATTCCATCATGAAAAATAATTTAGGATAATTGTAGTTTTCTCATATATGCTGGACTTAAGACTCTCTTTTACTAACTTTCACTCTAATCAAGACAACTAGTTCTTTCACACACACACACACACACACACACACACACACAAAGCCAAATTAACACTAAGGTACTGTGATTTGAGTTGTTATTATACCAAATTCAGGCCTACACCTTGAAGGTCTTACTCGAAAACTAAGCTCCTGAAACTATAAAAGTTTAATAAACCTTAGTTCAATTAGTGTTTAAAGTCTTACCCTATTTCTACGCTGTGCCACTCTGTACAATACTTTTTGCCAAACAGTAATTTCTTTATTGGACAGAATTAGGCCCCAGGTAATAGTCTTATTTATTTTATTCTTCAAGAAATAAAAACTCAAAGCAAATCAAGAACTACTTGTTGACAGCAAATATACAGGCAGCTAAAGGTCCCTAGCACTATAGTTTCTTGCCTCTCTGCTATAGCATTCAGTAACCCAGGGACTGACTACTAACAACACACAAGTTATTCCAGCCGCAATTTACCACTATTGTCAAGTCCTGGCCAATCTCAGATCGTAACAGTCATCTGGCTATTGTTTGTATTACCATATACTATAGTAAAAAGCAGGATGATTGTTCATTTGAAATAAGCCTTGCTGTCAACTTAGCCAAAATCATTTAAGAAGTATCAGAAAAGCATTACAGGGATCTACTTTTGACTCCTTTTCAGGTATCCTGAAAATATGAGTGAACACCAAAGTTTTCTTAACCATTTTGTGGTATAGAAATCACAGCCACTTTAGGATCTTGAACTCTTATACACAATAAGGATTTGGTAGAATACTAGTTTGTGTATATATTAATGTGTCACTTGAGTGAAGACTTAAGTCCATTTAGTGTGTTGAATGAACACTAAATCTGTCACAATAGTAACTTTTATACTAAGATTTTGAAATAGGTAAAGAAAACAATTCAGTGTTAGAATCTAGATAAATCTTCATATGAAGAATTAAAAACATTTTGTTGGGGGAGGGAGACTGGGGAATTACTGTTGAGTATATTTTTGGAAAGGCAGAGGAGATAAAAATGTTCTAAAGTTAGTTTGTGGTAATGCTCAATCCTGTAATACACTAAAAACCAATAAATTGTATCTTTTACATGAATAAATTGTGAATTATCTCAATAGTAAGCTGTGTAAAAAATATTTCAACCTCAAACATCTATTATACTGTTATATATACTTTTTAAAATGTATACCAAAAAAGCTTATAGAGAAAGGAACAAAAAGAAACTCTTACTACTATATTATGACAGGTATTAGGATACCGCAAACAATACACCATTTGGGAATCTGAGAAAACAGCATTAAGAAGCCCTTATTATATTACAATCACTGAACAAATAAAACAAACAGTAACAGACTGAACAGATCCCTAAATGAACTCTTTGAAAAGAATATTACTTGAAAGCAATCTTGAAATGGAAGGCTTTGCTTTGAAACAAAAACATGAATGAAGTCCTCAATAGCACAAGCACTTACTACTTACTCATCATACTCGATATGATAAATAACATCTTCATCAGCAGCAACAGAGTCTGAATTAGATGTAGAGGGTACATTGTCCAATTTCTTTGTGTTCTCTTTGGAATTATGATTTATATTTCCTTTAGTCCTTTTACAAGAACTGCCGCTCTTCAGAGGAGTTTTGCCACGTGAATGCCCATCAGCAGCTCTAGTGACACTATGTATCCGAGCTTCAAACCAAGCACCAAGGCCAACATCTCTGGCATCCACCAACTCATTTACCTAAAAAGAGTTACATAAATACTAGTTAATGCTTCAAAAACCTTAATATAACTCAGGTTATGTTTATGGTTTTCATGGTTAACAATATTTGCAGCTACTCATGCTTAAACTAATTTCAAAGATTAGATAAAAACTATTCTTTTTGTGTTACACTGTAAATCTGTTATTTACTAGTATGAAAATTAACTTTACTCCAAATTTTCTTCAATACAATGGTTTTCTTTACTCCCAATTCTACACTTGTTTTCAAAATACTCGAGTATGTTTATTGACTTTAAACAGAAAGGAAGAACAAAAACATTGGTAAGATAGAAACATCAACTGGTTGGTTGCCTCCTGTACGTGTCCCAACTTTGGATCAAACCCACAACCTAGATATATGTGCCCTGACATGGAATCAAACCCACAATCTTCTGGTGCATTGGAGGATGCTCCAACCAACCAAGCCACTGCCCATGGCTCTATATTTGACTTTTAAAAACATAACTCTTATGTACTCAAGGGTGTTCCAGCAAGTCATTAAGAATGTCACTAACAAAAAAGCCAGGACTTTATAAAGTGTTATGATTGCATGATTAATTTGTCCCATTAATTTCTTCAGAGTCCTAAAGATAACTTACATAGTTTTATTTTCTGTTAAACCTTACTATTCTGGTTAGACTAAGAAATGAGGGAACTGTGCACATGTACAAAGGGAAGAATTTAGTGAACCTCTTATACAAAATAGGTTAAGTTCCACCATTTAGTTACTCACTAGCAACTCCATTATTTAGTACCCCCCAAAACAAAGGTGAAATATAAAAAAGAATAGAGCTATAAGATGTAAAATAGATCTAGTGAGTGATCCAGAATTAGAATGTGCAATATGATAAAAGGAAAAAACAGTATACCACAAACATTACAGTGGAAGCTGGTTTAAAATAAAAAATCCCCTTTTAAGAAAATCTGAGGATATCAGTCAAAGGTGAGGTTCCTTTAACCAAAAGATACTGCTTTGTGTTTTAAAAGCCTATTAAAAAGAAAAAGTGGCATCACTAATACTAGAACATCATCTAATCAAGCTAAGTCTTCCTGGGGTGTAAGAGACTACTTAAGGTATCCAAAATAATTCCAACAGAAAGGGTAGGGGTCAGGGGGCAGAAAATTCTAAAAATAATCACATGCCAGATACTATGAAGGCTTCTTTATTTAGGCTTGTCTAACTCTAGCTACCTTAATAACTAATAATTCCTATTTTACAAGATAAGGAAACAAAGGCTTACAAGTTAACCTGCTCCAGTGAAAGCTAATGAAATGTAAAGCTATGATTTGAAGACATCTTGACCCTGAAACTTGTATTTTTGCCCTAAGATGAACAAACAGGTAAATAGGAACTTCAAAGGTAAAATGATGAATTTAGAAATAACATTAGAAATATAAAAAATTTCAAATCACCAAGCTAATATAGAAGATAAAGGGAATACAGACAAAACCAAAAATTATTAACTATCACTACCAGAAGAGGTGCCACATTTAACCAAAGATAACTGAGTGTAGTGAATGTGGTAGCAATGAAACATCTTGAAAAACAGTTCAATGTAACATAAGGATGAAGGGTTTAGGAGAACAGGCAAAGACCTAACAGCCAACCAGGCTAACATATCAATGATTATAGAAATGGAACACGGTATACATTGCATAAATTAACTCATGCATTAAATGGATGCAGGGTTCTTTTCTTCTCTAGCACCCACTGTCCAGATTCAAGACTCGAATTTCTTACAGGCAACACTAGCTAAAACCAAAAATAATCAATGTTAAGATCTATCAGACTTCAGAGAATTAACTGAGGCTACTATACTCTCACAGCAAAATGTAAGAGATTTCACAGAGAACTACACATTATTATTCTAGAAGAGAATGGAGCATACATTTGATATGAAAAGTCACAGCAAAAATACATTTAGCAATATAAACCTTACTAGGGAACAGTAGGCAGTAAAAATGAAATACTTAATCTACACAGCAAAAATAAGAAACTAGCATGCAGCCCTGGCTGGGTAGCTCAGCTGGTTAGAGCACTGTTCTGATACACTAAGGTTGTGGCCCCATCAGGGCACATATGGGAAAAAACCAATGAATGCATGGATAGGTGGAATAACAAATTGATTTTCTAAAATCAATAATTAAAAAGAAGAAATTAGCATACAGATCTAGTGTCTGAATATCTTAGTATTTGGCAATTCAATTAATTAGCCAACCTAAGTCAATCGAAAATACTGCTACTACTTAAATACCACACACAGAGAGAAAGTTATTAGTTCACAGAGGTAAGGCATTCTTTTGAGTAACCCTAGATTTTTAACTGGAAACAGGAACTACAAATTCCATTAGGTATAACCACTCGTGATATTCATATCAACTGTGCGGAAAAATGCTCTTAAAAAGTTAAGTTTCTGCACATTACACAGATATTCTTACATCAAATCTGAATGGATCGAACTGCCTGCAAGAGGTTTAATTTCTTTTGCAAAGCTGAGGTTTTGAAGATGGTTCAGAAGAGATTACTTAAGCTTGTATGAGTAACATGAAAACAGAGAATATTGCCATGGTAACTTTTTTAGTATCCAGTTGAAATTAAGAACTGAAAAAACAGATCCGGTCTAGATGAAGACATAGGCAGACATGCTTTTCCTCTTTGCATAACCATATCAAAATTACAACTAAAATATACAACCATCAGCTAGAACAATCAGAAATTGAGTTGAATGGAAGTCTGAAAGAAAGCATATCCATTGAGACAGAGAAGGCCAGCTGGTGTCATATTTGAGACTTCATTAACCTAGCTAACACTGTTTGATCCCCTTTGGTGATCCCAGAGGCTCTGCCCCACCCAATTTATAGGCCTGCCCAAGCTATTGCTGCATTTCTATACAATGGCTAGTCTTGGCTCAGGCTTCACAACTTCCTAAATCCTATCAAACAAGCAACAACTGGCTTCAGGGATCCCCAAGCCCAGCACCAGCAGCAGCCAGCCTAGTCTCACAGCTTGGCTTTGCCTGGGAATCTCCTCCAAGTCCAGCACAAGTAGCAGCCTTTTCAGATTGCTGAGTAGCTCAGGCAGGCTGGCCCTGGGCAGAACTCAACTAGGACTGCCCTTGGCCTGCACCATCCGGGAAACCCCAGGGCCAGTGCACCCTGTGGACAGCTACAGACCAGGATGGACCACCACCCTGCCCCTAAACAGCTGATCCTCCATAAAGAGTGGAGGACAGTGGTAAAGTGGTCACAGCCATTCCTTGCAGTTGACTGGCCTGGCTAAATCCCTCCCATTGATCTGCCACCAGCAAACCAGGCTCAACTTACAAGAGAGGGTGTACTCAGCCCACAGGAAGGGCACATCTCGAGTATCCAGCTTGAGTGATAGGGTAGGCTGTGCCATTGGACCCTAAAGGACACCTACTACATTAGACGACACTGCCAAGACATGAAGTCAAAGCTGCTTTACCTAATACATAGAAACAAACACAGGGGGCCACCAAAAATGAGGAGACAAAGAAACATGGCCCAACTGAAAGAAGAGAACAAAATCCTAGAAAAAGAACTAAATGAAAGGAGAGAGCCAACCTATCTGATGCAGAGTTCAAAACACAGGTCATCAGGATGCTTAGAGAAATGATGGAGTATGGCCACAAAATAAAAGTGAAGGTTATACAAAGTGAAATAAATAAAAATGTTCAGGAAATCAACAGTGACTGAAAAGAAGCCAGGATTCAAAATCAATGATATGAAACCAAAGGAAGAAATAAACGTTCATCTGGAACAAAGAAGAAACAAGAACTGAAAAAAAAGAGAGTATTAGGAACCTCTGAAACAACTTTAAACATACCAACATGCATTTAATAATGCCAGAAGGAAAAGAGAAAGAGCAAGAAACTGAAAACTTATTTGAAAAAACAATGAAAGAAAACTTTCCTAATTTGGCAAAGGAAATAGATACAGAAGTCCAGGAAGCACCAAGACCCAAAAAAGTTGGACCCAAAAAACACACCAAGACACACCGTCATTAAAATAGCAAAGGTAAAGATAAAGGTAATATTAAAAGCAGCAGGAGAAAAGAAGAGGTTCCCACAAGACTACAAGCAGATTTCTCAAAAGAAATTTTGTAGGCAAAAGGGACTGGCAAGAAGTATTCGAAAGTGATAACCAAGATGACTGACTCTTATCACTTAGAATGGAAGGGCAGATAAAGTGATTCCAAGACAAGGTAAAGCTAAAGGAGTTCATCATCACCAAGCCATTACGAAATGTTAAAGGACTCATTTAAGAAAAATGAAAACTATGAACATTAAAACAACAACAAACTCACAACTGTTAACAGAATATAACAAATAAAAACAAAAAGTTAACAACCAGCCAAAACAGGACAGAATCATAGGTATGGGGATCATTTGGAGGGTTTTCGTCTGGGGGGTGGGGTGGGGGATGGTGAAATGGTGCAAGAATGAACAAACATAGTTAGTACGTACAAAATAAGCAGGGTGAGGTTAAGAATAATATAGGAAAGGGTGAAGCCAAAGAACTTACATGCACAACCCATGGACATGAACTAATCAAGGAGGGATTGCAGGAGGGAAGGGGTATACTGAGTGGAGGGGAACAAAGTGAAAAGAAACTGGGACAACTGTAACCACATAATCAATAAAACATACTTTAAAAAGCAGCAAAGTTGTTCTGTAGACAAAAGACAGTAAATAGTAAGATACCATGATTATTTACTTACTGGTGATTTTTAATAATTTCCCTTATTTTGTATTATGAGCATAAGAAAACATTTAAGACATTTAGCAGTGCCACACAGACCCTAAAAACTTACTATCGTCATGTAAGTAGGTATTATTTAGGCAATGATGATAGTCATTTCAAAGTAGGGTATTGTGAATCATACAAAGCTCTACATACAAAAGCCAAAATTAAAATAAATTTACATCTCAAAAGTCCACCTTCTTTCAGAATTACTTCCTAAAGTCAATGTGATCCAGTTTGTGTTATACAATGGGAAATAATGGACTCTGTCTCTGATCAATCTTCAACACTTCAACAGCCTCTCCAGATGTGAAGTGCTATTTAACTCCTCACAACATATGAAAATATACCTGAAACTGACCAAAAAGGTACCAAATAGCAAAAGAAGAATATTAAATTATAACTTCGGATTAATTTCATTTTAATGTATTGAGTTTAGTGTTTACCTGTGCCAGTTTTGAGTAATGTTGATTTAAAATTCTCTTTGTACATACCTATCATGAGGGAAGGAAGTGCCCCAAAATTTGCTCACCCCTCCAAAACTTTAATTATAGAAAGCTCTATGTCTAAAAAAAGGAAAATTTTTATAAAAGTGACATACACAAGAATTCATGTTAAGGGGGGAAAAAAAAATTTTTTTTTTTTAAGATTTTTTAATTTATTATTTTTAGAGAGGGGAAGGGAGAGAGGCAAAGATGGAAAGAGAAAGTAATGTGTGGTTGCCTTTCACCTGCCTCCAGCTACGGACCTGGCTGGAGACCTGGCCATGTGCCCTGGCTGGCAATTGAACCAGCGACCTTTGGGTTTGCAGGCCGGCACCTTATCCATTGTGCCACCACCAGCCAGGGCCCCAATTTTTAAGTGATCTAGAAACAACAATCACATTTTAATGAGGTCTGTCCTTAAAGTATCTAGCCAATGTCAATATAATTAAAAGTTTGCACAGCCAATACTTTTCAGACAGACCTCGTATTTATTACATAGTCCTACTCTAAGGATAATAGAAAAACTCAAAGCAAATTCAAAACAAATCAATTAAAAAGTAGCAGCTTACCCTTGCCCTGGCAGGTAACTCAGATGGTTAGAGCATTGTCCAAATATGCCAACACTGCAGGTTTGATCCCCAGTCAGGGTATATACAAGAATTAACCAATGAATGTATAAATATGTGGAACATCAATGTCTATATCATCCCCCAATTCCCCTCTTTCTAAAAATATTTTTAAAGAGCCCTGGCTAGTGTGGCTCAGTGGATTGGTGCTGGCCTGTGAACCCAAAGGTCACTGGTTTGATCCCCCAGTCAGGGCACATAACCAGGTTGCAAGCCAGATCTCCATCCAGGTCATTAGTTGGAAGCAAGTGAAAGGCAACCATACGTTGATGCTTCTTCCTTTCTTCCTCCCTCCCAGCCCTTCTCTCTGAAAATAATGAATAAAATCTTAAAAACAAACATTTTATTTAGATACATATGTGTGTTTATGCATATATATATACATATATATATATGTATATATATATATATATATAAATAAAAAAGCTACTTTTCAGTATTTTCAGGTTAGCTAAAAAGCAGTATAGAAATAAAATTCCATGAAGGCATGGGGCATTATCATTTGCTTACCCCTCTACTTCTAATACCTAGTATACATATATACTATATATTCAAATATTCATTAATGAATAAAGTATTCAGAAATAAGCACTTCTAGATATAAAAAAAGTCACTAGTCAAAATTTCAAATACCTAATGACAAGTACTAAACTTCATCAAAAAAAGGAAATACATAAATCTGTATTCAACTCTTGGACTACCAAGAAAGGTTAAATGCCCCTTTGACTAAAAATGCTACTTTACAAAACACAGTAGTAGCCTTTTGAGAATTTAAGTGCCACAAATTAAGGTTCCACAAATGTTTTTAAATGAAGAAAGAGAGACAACGTAAAATTTACTAACAGTTTATAAAAGTCAGAAGCTGTTGCCCTGGAATTTGAAATCAAGTCAAATGACAAAGCTCAAGTACTTAACATCTTTGCTACTCATTAATACAAAATATGAGATGTTTAAAAGAAAAATTAGGCACCAGAAGTAGTTGAGAGTAAAAACACTAACATTGTACTTTCAGAACAAAGATGTGGTGAGAGAAGTAGTTTCCATGATGAGAGAGGGGCCATGGCAGGGTATTGAGAAGTGTGTTAAACAGAAAGAATTTAAATTGAACCAGCAGTGCTTAACCTTGATTAATTTCAGATTTATAGGTACATAAGCTGGCCTTTCCATGTGAACAAACTCATACCTTCACTGCCCAAAACAAAAAGTAGAAGCATCTAAACTGCTGCCCTTAACCAAAGCTAAAAATAATGTAAGATTAATATAAACACAGATGGTTCCATAAATATTAACATATGGATATACAGGAGTTACTATCCACACATGTATTTCCTAGCTGTCAGCTGAGTGCCCTGTAAGTAATGACTCTCCAGTCGCAAGGAGCATACCTAGAGTCTGAGTTGGTTTCTAATACCATTCTCCAATTAAAGGACCTAATGCTTCTAGGATAAATGGTTCATTCTAGTACTGGAGCAGGAAATATACAAAATGAGCCTGGTGATCCTTTGAGTGCCAAAGAAAATGCTTTAACAAAAAACAAACAATAAAACCCACAATAGGAGTCTGCCAAAGAGACAAAAAATGAAATAAAATCCACACTAATGTAAATAAATGACTGAACAAAAAAAATTAAGCAGAAGAGACAAGTCTCAAATGTGGAAGAATTCCCATTTTTGTAGATAATCTGTCACTATGTGGGCCACAAATAGTGACTTCATCTCAATGGTTACATACAGTATGAAAAAGAGTACAGGGGTTGGGGCAGAAGAGTAATTTCACAGTGAGGAAACCTGACAAACACTACCTAGCCAGGTGACTAAAGCTCACACAGTGGTAAGTTACTTTTGATGTACAACCAAAGTTATTAATTAGTAAACAGAATGTTGAAAGCACATTCAACATTGAAAGTGATATGATGAAAATATCACTTAATCTCTGCGGTCTTCCTCCCAAAAATACTGAAATCCAACCTAATGATGAGAACAAACCCTAACAGAAAGACATTTAACAAAACACCTGTCCAGTACATCTCAAAACTGTCAATGTCATCAAAAACAAAGAATGTCTGAAATTCTGTCACAGTCACGAGGAGCCTAAGGGAGATGGGACAACTCTTTAGTATAACACTAATGTAAATGTAATCTGGTATTCTAGATGGAAGTCGAACAGAAAAAGAACATTAGGTAAAAGCTAAGAAGATATGGTTCATTAACTGTATCAAATATGCCACATGAATGTAAATATTAGTAACAGGGCAAATTGGGTATAGAAAACATGGACACTGTAGTATCTTCCCAACTATGCTATGAAACTAAATATTTCTAAAACAACGTTTATTTAAAAGTTAATGTGAAAAAAATACCAATGTAGAAAGTATTGAGAACTAAAGAGAGATAAAATCAATGGGTGATATAGACAACAATATGGCAAGTGGGCTTTCAATATTAACAACTCTGATTTTTGTGAGAACTACATGAAGCACTGTTTTAATTTATGTCTTGCCCATATCATGTAAGTTTATTCCCTAATTTGGTTTTATTATTGCGATTTTTTCTTATTTAGTAAATGATTGTAACAAGAAAAGCTATTGGTATTTACATGGCTACCTTATTAATTACTCATTATGCTCCAATGTTGACTTTTCTCAGCTTTTCCAGGTAACCATTAAGTAGTAACTTTGCCTTCTCCATATTTACCCAGTGCTGTTTTCCTGAGTATCTGTATTATCTTCATACTTCTAGAAAGATGTTAAACAGTAGCATCATTTACTGGCTTCCTTGTCTGGTTCCCATATTTAATTGAAATGCTCTGGTTTTTCCTCACCATTAAACATAATGTTGGGTATGGTTTTAAAGTATTCATTTATTCCATATGTCCCCCTTACCAAAGATTTTTAAAAATCAAAAATAGATTCAAATTTGTGTGTAGGTATTTTTAGAAAACATTTCAGATTAGATCATTTGTTTTCTTTGGTTTATTAACATGATGAATTAAAATACTTTCTAATAAACTATCCTGCTTTGACAAACCATACATGATGAAAGCATTATGTTCTTTTAATACAACGTCACAATTTTATTTGCTAAATATAACTTAGGCTTTACATCAATATGTAGCAATAATGGTTTTTGTCATATTTTGGTATCACTGTTAATACTAAATTTATTTTTTTAAAGGAGGAGTTTCCCATTTCTTTATGTTGTAGGTCAATTTAGGTAACATTATATTTATCTATTCTTTACAGGTTTAAAGCAATTCATCAATGTATCCACCCAAGTCAGATACTTTTGAGATCAGCCCTGCTGATTTTCTTTATTCTCTCCATGTTTATACATCTGTTTGCATTTTTCATAGATCCAAAATCATCTTCATTTGCATTTTCTTAAATAATTCACTTCATCTACCAGTTTTTCAGTTTTACCCTTGAAAGCTCCTTGAAAATTTGAGTCTCAGTCTCAATTTATCCCAATTGATAAAGATTAAGAAAAAAGTTTTAAGGATAGGAAAGGATAAGGCAAAACTCATTTATTTCCACCAAGGTTATTAGAACAGAATTTTTAAAAAACTGTTGAATACAAAGGTCAATAAATAAATGTATTTCTGCAATATACATCAACAAACAAATCACAATTTTGAATGATAACCATTTATAATAGTATCAAAAAGGTACTAGAAATAAATCAAAACATGTTATGTAAAGAGAAAATTAAGACGTCAAAGATCAAGCCCTAGCTGGTGGCTCAGTGGATAAGGTGCCAGCCTTCGAACCCAAACATGTCAAAGATCTAGATTAATGGAGACATGTATCATGTTCATGAACGAAAGGCTACGTATTGTAAAGATGTCAATTCTCTAAGATGACCTATATATAATCCCCATCAAACCCCACCACATTATCTGTAGTTTTGACAAACTAATTCTCAAGTTTTCATAGGTAACTAACTGTTCAAAGTCAAAAACCCAGAGACCCCAGAAGAATTAAATTTGGAGATGAAGGAAAGGGGGAAAAAACAGTGCTATAGTACTTAGACCAGTACAGCCACAGTAATAAGCAAACAATGGAATAAAGTAAAGGGCAGTTTGTCCTGAGTGAACAACCAGCACTTCCATTTATAGATAAAAATTCCTACAGAAATTCTTGAACACGTACACCAAGATACACATAGGTTCAAAGCAAAAACTGTTTAAAACAATTCAGATAGCTAATAATCAGAAATCAGATATTATGACATGTTAATAAAATAACATAAAAGTGAAAAATAAAAGCTTTATTATGCATGAGACTCTCTCAAAGTTGAGAAAAAGAATTCAATTACATAAAATCCAAATACAGGCAAAATAAAACATATTGTTTAGAGGTATGCAAATTAGTAACACTACAGAAAAAGAAGAAAATGATCATAAAAGAACTAGTTTATTTTGTTTTGAGAGAGAGGAACATGTGCTCTGGTAGAGGCACACAGGAGGCTTCAGAAAAGTACTAGCATCATCCTAGTTCTTAACACAGGTATCATGCTTTAAAGTGTACACATACATTTTACACATTCATCTATATATTTTACAATTTTTACAATGACTAAAAAGTATCAAAAGCCCAATCTTCACTCTCAAATGGCAAACAATGTACTTATTCACAACATCCTGAGAGAACAGATTCTCACAACCAACGAATTCTGAAGAAGACAGCATACCTTATATAGTCCAAAGCCAGGATCAATGAGAAAATTACGAGCTGATGTAGATGGCTGACTTGAAGATCCTGCCCTTGGTGCTTTCTTCACTTTAGGTGGAGTATTAGAACAGGGTTTGGCCTGTACATCAGTCTGTTTAGATGTGCTAGGAAGATCAGGGTCTGGGCGAACTAGTAGCTGAATTATATCGTTCAGTCCAACATCGTAGTCAAATAATGTATATCCATTTTCCAACTAGAAATAAAAGAAAGAGATTAAAATGATTCTTGCAAAACTTTATCTTTGTATATCTTTAGTTACCCAAAGCCTTAGCTAAATTATTAAAATAAAATTCACAGCACTGCAATTAGTGATCCTGAAACCATTCCAATTATGTTATGGTCTCTGATGTTGATATATTCTCAAAACTTCAATAAATTAAGAATCATTCCACATTAGCTACAAGATACACTGATAGCCACTCAATTAAAAACAAAACAAAACATATCATTGTTGCTGTTACCTCATCACCTAAGCAGAAAAAACTCTAGATTTCTCACAATGTTTTATTTCAATGAGCCATGCCTGAATTCACTGAAAGAAACATAAGGTGAATTTTGGAAATGAGTTAGTTTATGACCATGTGTTTATAAAGGCATTAAATTAAGCATTTCATATTTCTGAAGATTAATATTTTTTAAACAATAAAGCAGGGGGAAAATCATTCAAGTAGGAGTAATTACAATTCTTGCGCATGCTATTCCACTTGCCAAAATTCTCCAATTCTATCAATTTCTAAAGGTTATTAATTGTATCATAAAAAGTCTTCCAGGATGAATAGTGAATAAACTATTTTGCAACTAACTTACCTATACTTTGGCAAGGTCTCTATAATACACTGAATTGCGTCCATCCCCTAACCTCTTCCCAAAGATATGATGTCCTAATCCCTCATATCTCAGAATGTGACATTTGTGAAAGGGTCTTTTCATAGGTAACCAAGTTTAAAACTATGTCATATGGGTGGGCCCTGATCTATTGTGGCTGGTATGCTAACAAGAATTAAAATTTGGACAGAAGGAAGATGCAAAGACCTACAGGGAGGAAACAGCCATGTGACTGTAATGACGCACTTACAAGTCAAGGAACACCAAAGATTGCTAGCAAACACAAAAACTAAAGGAAACAAGGAAGATTCTTCCCTAGAGCTATCAAGCGAGAGCAGGGTCCTGCTGATAGGACACCTTGGTTTCAGACTGACAGCCTCCAGAACCCTGAGACAAAAATTTCTGTAGTTTTAAGCACCTAGGTTTTGATACTTTATTATGGCAGCCCTAGGAAACTAAGTCTCCATTTTGTTTCTTTATAAAATTCAGTTGGCCATTTCACTATGATACAATTAGAAAACTAAACTCCTTCAAGATTAGAACCATCATTTCCCCAGAAATGTTACCAATTTAATTGGTCATTTTCCCCCTTCTTTGTAATATCTATCACCATGTACAACTCCAAATCACAGTAAGACCACATCTGGTAAGTCAAAGAATGAAAGTCTGTCCTTGAATAGAAGTCCAAGAACACACCTAGCACAATCCTGCACCTTCTAGGTGTTCCCAATTATTAAATAAAACAAGAGATCAAGAAATTCATAAATTTCTCAGTGGGTGAATTAGACACTATATCACATGTTAGTTTAATATGATTATTCCAAATAAACCCAAGAAGTTTTCCAAAAGTCGGTAAACAAATATGCCTTTATAAGGATGGCAAAGCTAATACAAGGGGGGACCCCCTGAAAAATGAATTTACTTATTAATGTTATTTATTTTTACATGTTTAAACTTCAGTAACCTTCAAAGTACTCATTTGATGCAATACACCTTTCAAGACGTTTTTCCACTGCTCAACACACATTTCTGAACTCATCAGTTTACTGCTTCTACCTTTTTTCCCCCCACCTCTTTTCCCACATTAACAAAACGTTTCTCTTTGAGGGCTTTTTTTCATCCCGGGGAAACAACAAAAAAAAATGTCACTGGAGACAAGATCAGGTGAATACGGAGGGTGGGGCAAGCGGCCCATACCCTTTTGGGTCAAAAACTTCTAAATACTTAGAACGCTCAGTGAAGTATGGCCTGGTGCGCTCATAAATCACCCATCATGAAATAGGCAAAGTTGTTGAAAGAGCCTTAAAAAAAAAAAAAAAGTTCACTGAAGCTGAAAGCAGCCTCTCACAGGAACACCAACTGGAGCAAGACACAGATGGGTTCCCAGAACACCCACCTAGTGGAGAAGCCTGCACTACAAGGGGCCTGCCCTCAATTCTGGGACTTTTTTGGGGTAGAGGTGCCCCCTTGTATTAATTACCATATTAAAAGATAAGCAAGAACTTCTAACCCTGGACTCCTAGGGGGTAAAAACTCAAGGAACAAAACACTATACATTCACACCTTCATTTTGATATTCTCCAAGGGCTTCCCAACACAAAAAAGAGACAGAACGCACTAATTCTGGAACAGCTGACAAAGCACAACTTAATTAAAACATACAACTGTTGCATATTATGACAATTTTAAAAAATGGAAGTGTTTAAAATAGAAAATAAAAGTAAACTCTCCAATAGATAGAGCATGTAAATTAACTGGCAGGGCATTTCTCAAAATGAAGAGAATTGTTAAGGTGGTAAAATAATTGGAAATCCAACATGTTTCCATTGTAATTTGAGGCACAAGAGCCAAAGGGACCTTGAGGGCATTCTTATACTCAACCTCTGACTAGTTTCTACCAACTGATCAGTCAGTAAATACACGCTGCTTCAAAGGACATTTGGTTTGGGAGAAAAAACAATGAGTGAAAGTCACAGTGAAACACTAAGCATTTCAAGGCACTGTGAAAGAGTTGTGGAAAAATGGTGGAATGACTTGTTCCAGTAAAGTACTGAAGTTCTCCCAATTTAAATAAAGTGCAGACTAAAAGTTACCTGTCACTTAAATAATGCTCTGGGTGGGGAAAGAGGAATTTGGTCTCTTAGAAATTACGAACACCTGTGAGTTCCAGGCATTTAACTATATGATCCATCAATGTCTCAGAACAGAAAATGTTTGAAAACTGCCATCCTAGAGACTAGGCTGCAACATTTACAATACTGAAGAGGCAGGGATGGCCCCAGAATTTTCTGTTTTGCCAGACTGCACTCTTAAATTTTTACTGGGTAGAAGGAAGAAATTCCATATAACAGAATGGATCATTAAAAGTGATACAAGGGAAAACTAGGAAGCAAACACCAAGTGGCAGTGATTCAGAAGGCAGCAGGGAAGTCATTAACAAGAGGCTAATAATGATAGACACCCAGAAGGAGGGCATTAAGTTAGCCTCCCCCGCCCCCCCCCTTCCTTTCACATACAATATATACAATACATAATACATAACACACACACACACACACACACACACACCCTCTTATGCAAACACTTTGCCCTGTCTGGGTTAACTCAGATGGTAAGCATTGTCCCCATATGCCAAGTTTGTAGGTTCAC
The DNA here is from genome assembly GCA_004026585.1 of Noctilio leporinus. Taxonomy (NCBI): domain Eukaryota; kingdom Metazoa; phylum Chordata; class Mammalia; order Chiroptera; family Noctilionidae; genus Noctilio; species Noctilio leporinus. The sequence continues at coordinate 12,908 of PVIW01006689.1, read as the reverse complement.
CTGGTCTAGGTCCATACAAGAATCAACCAATGAATGCACAACTAAGTGGAACAACATCAATATTTCCATCTCCTGAAATCAGTAAAAAAAAAAAAAACTTAAAAATACACAAAACACTTCTACCTTTTCTTCTGTGTGAAAAGGATGAGTCCATGGACAAAGGTAACTACTCAGTTTTTCTTCAGCTCTGGTTCATATCCCGTATCTACCATCTACTTTAAGGTTATCTCTTAAATGGTACAGGGGAAAGAATGAAAGGAAGGAAGAGAACCTTTTCAAAGTAGGCAAAGCTCTGGATTCTCAAAAGATTTGAGATCCACCAATACAACTTCTTTAAAAAACAACAAAAACAACTCCCCCACTTCAAACTCACCCCCCCCAAAAAAGCATATCCGCATGAGGTTAACCTACTCTAACCAGAACTTAACCCTGAACTGCTACTTTCCATTTTGACCCTCAAAAGTGGAGTCAATTACACAGCTTCTCAAGTTTAATTTGCATATAGATCACTTGGGGTCCTTGTTAACATTCAGATTCTAGTTGAGGTCTGGTGTGAGGCTCCCAGGTGAAATTAATGCTGCTGCTCTTGTTAATCCAGAGACCATACTTTGAATAGTAAGAAACTAGTACGAAACTTGACTATCCAACTTTCATTTTCAAACTCTAGTGTTTGTCAAAATGCCCCATGGTGTCTTGTTAAATTCAACTACTTGCCATCTTGGGGTGAACTGAGTATCTATAATAAAATATTCACACGTGATTCTGACACACACCAAAGATAATAAGACTTCAGGGGTGTTGCCCAGGAACACATTCTCACTCTTCGGTTTCTATTACTGGTGCTGACGTCCCCCAAGTACCCCAGGCATTAATGTACAACTGCCCCTAGCTAGAAAGTAAAATTCAGAAGTTGGATACATGCTTTTCACCTTTGACCCAAATATAAAAAGTATCAGCTACTGGCAGCACAGCAGTTTAAATCTACATAATGTTTGATACAATTATTTCAAAAGCAAAGTTTACAACTAAATTTGAACACCTGTTTTTATTACAAGTCAAACGCTAAAAGATTAATATAAACTGGCTGCAAGAACGTATCAAATATTCTATAACACTTATTTAAAAACACATTAAAACATCTCATGGCTTACTTTATTCTTAGTGTAATCTTGTTATTCTGAAATGTCTGGGCAACTTCAGAAGGGTAAGCATGTTAAGAGTAGAAAAATATTCCTTGCAAATCCTTTGTGGTTGTAGGAAAACGACTACCATCAAATCCAAGAGACCTACATTTATTTCATACCACAGGATCGGAGCCAAGCTGTGGTCTATCAATGGAGGGATGCCAACTTTTTTAGTGGATTACACTTTTTTAAACAGACAATAAAAATAAGATGGGTCTGGGTCTGCGGGTATAGACAGAAACTTGTGGGATAGGAAAAATCTTAAATGAGCCATCCCATACAGCTACCAGAGACGCCCACAGGTACCTACCTTCACCGCCAAAAACACTTTCAGCCTTTAAATAAGTACCGCGAACTTGCTCCAGTTGCCGTGTTAAAAACTCGGGTGAGGAGACTATTAGCAAGAGGAGCAAAACAGTCCTTTATAATCCTTTCCCTTTTGGGAATCATTCCTAGGGCCTATAGTGGGCAGTTTAAATATGGTCCTGGGTTACATTAATAGCGTCTTCAGCCGAGGTCTCTAACCTTCCCTAAGATTTCAATTCTCGGAGAAAGGTTGAGACGGGAGTCCAAAGTTTTGGGAACCCTGAGAATACTTCAGTTTACAAACACTTTCCGCACAGAGCAAGCAGAGCTAGCTAAGGTTCTTGTACCCAGTATGGAAGTTTCCTCCTCTCCCATTTAAGAGCCGAAGCGCGGAAGGGCCACGGAAGCGAAGGGAGCCGTTAGCCGGAGCCGCCGGGCCTCCCCACCTGCACTGTGGCATGGCCGCCACAGCCCGCTGCCCTCCCCGCCCTCCGGGGGCCCCTGACCCCGAAGAGCGCGGGAAGCGAAAGAACCCACGCGCTCTGGCCAACGCTGCCTGCGGCCGCTGCTCCGCGGGAAAGAAGCGACGATGTCTTAGTGCTCTAGCTGCCCCGGCCAACGAGCCCGCCGGGCGCACCTGCACTCGGGTCTGGCAGGGACCCCGCTGCGCCCCCTGAGCGGGCCCAGGCCCGCACTTCGAGGCTCGCGAGCTGCCCACTCCAAGTAGAGCCAGGTGCGCTCCGCGCGCGCTGCTCACGGGGCCCTCCGGCCCGCCCAGCCCACGCGTCCTGGGGGCGCCCCGCTGCCCTGGCCCCAGGCTTCTCGAAGGCTGCGGTGGGCACGCCTCACCTGCTTGCCCCGGTAGAAGAGACGCTGACACTCGGGCCGTACGTCGAACAGCGCCCACACCCGCTCGCGCAGCTCCTCAATAGTGGCTTTGCGAGACAAGTCCTCAATGGTGCGCGTCTGGGCGCCGTCAATGGTGCGAATCTGGATCCACATCTTGACCCCGGGAAAGGGGGCCGGCTCTGCTTTGTCTCCCCCTGCGCTTAGGGCGCCGCGCCCCGCCTGGCCCGCGCCGCTTCCCGGCTCTCCGCGGCTGGCGGGCGAGCCGCGTGCACAAACGAAAAGACCGACCAGACGCCGGGCCCGACAGGCGGCCGCGACTCGCAGACAACACACCGGCCCAGCAAAGCTCAGAACGAGAGGAAACCGGAACTAGTCTAAGGCGCCGCCGTTACAGCCACCGCCTCACAAATAGGAAGAAACCTTTTCGGCGCCGCGCGGAGTGTTTACTTATAGAGCTCTAGCTCCCACATGGAGGTCACGGCGCCAACCCGGATCTCGCGAGATCCACACCGGGCTCCGCCTTAAAGAGGAAGCGGCTAGGGAAGTAACCATAGACCTAAGGGAACTAACTGGGCGGGTGCGGGGTGGGCGGGTGCGGGGTGGGCGGGGCTGCCCGAGCCGTTGCTTGCTCCTTCGCTTGCACCTGGGTTTTTGGCACGCCCTCTCGCCTTTGGGTTTTGAGCGGTTATGAGGCCGCCCACGCTGGTTGCTGTTTTGGTCTTTGTTTCGGCACCCTGGGGGCGAGCGACTACAGTTCTGAGGTTTCAGAAACAAACCAAAAATAAGAAAGTCTGACGTGCACTTCTATGATCAAGAAAACGAGGGTGCGGGCGGCCGCGGCCTAAATTTCTGAGAAAGCGCAGAAGGGAATGAATGAGTTTGCTCTATCACGCTTAGGGGAGCACCGTCCGCCACGCGGCCTAGCGGGGTTGGCCGCCATGGACAGGCTGCGGGGACCCTTCTCCAAGTCGTTTACCGCCAAGCCCGAAAGCTACCTTCCCTCGGAAATCTTTTCGGAGAGCGCCCCTCCGCTGGGCCCAGACGGTGGCTCCAAGCCCAGAGGCCGCGGGCCCTGCTGGGATCGCCCTCCCCGGCGCTCTGCGCTCACATCCGGCCTTCTGGCCCCGGTGGTGCGAGTGCTGCCACGCGGAGAACCACTCCAGAAGGGGATGTTCCCAGTTGGTGGGTCTGTGCTAGTACGCTTCTGGCCGACAAGGTGGTTCGGTCGTGGAAAAGCAACACACTGCCAAAGAAAGAACTCCAAAGGTCGTACTAGGAATCAATTCTCAGAAATCGGCCCATAGCAACTTTACGGAACAGTGGGCTTATTAAAATGAAACTATCTTCAGAAGAAGGAGAGCATGTTAAAGTAGAAATACACCTATATATACACACACATACGCACACATGTACATACACGTACTGGGACTTTATATAACTTGAATATTGACACCGGTGCTAATTATTACCATAAAGGTAGAGCAATATTTTTGTAATAACCAATTAAAGTAATTACAAGTACAGTAGTAGCATAAAAAAAAAAAACTGGCCTGACACGAGAGGGGCAGGAAAAAAAAGGAATATATACACAAATATACATTTATTTATTCATTCATTCAATAATTCATTCATTCATTTCGGGTCTCTGGCCTTGGCGAAAATTTTGCATTCACTTATGTCCTCTAAATATAAGTCCCCTTGTCTGCTCCTGATTTAAATAAAATAAATATTGAGTATTTGTTATGTGTGTAAATGTAATGATAAAGCATGCTTTTCATCCTCCCAGATAGGAAATAACTATTTGCTGTTAAAAGATATGCTATGCCTTTGTGGAGACATATTAAGAATTTATTTTAATTCTCTATTCATGATGAACTTACAATCTTAGAATGAACAATTCTAAGATTTAGAAAAATGTAGATATTAAAGAATAACTGGTAGACAGTATGCAGTTGGTTAAAACAGCAATTAGAGATGGGAGAAGGGAGACTAGATCTGGGAGTTTTAAGGAACTGAGTTAAAAGGTATATTGTAATGGGGACAGCATTTAACTGTTTAGTTCATGGATTGAGATGGACCTGAATTTGTAATCCCAGTTTTGCTATTTAATTAAACTGTGTTCTTAGACAAACTACTTAAATTTCCTCAATGTAAAATAGTATTTATAATATATAATGAATGTCAAGTGTTTAGCATATGCTTATTCCTTGGTAGACACAAATTATTTTCATGCTATTATGATGGAAAGGATTTAGCAGAGAATGTCCAAAAAGGAGAGCGCGTAAGCAAAAACAAAAGTATGCAGATCAGAAGAGATTTCATATCCCAGAAAGGTTACTAAATAGAAAAAGACAGAATGTGAAGATTAGCTTTGACAGCAGAATATTTTGTGGGCCCCAGGGAGAAACTAAGGTTTTAAAGGAGTCCACTGATGTGATTAAATATGCATTTGGGAAAACAGCAGAAGAATGTGGAAGGATGCCTTAGACGAAAACTAAGGGATGGAAAGAAAGGGGAGATATCTAAAAGCTTAGAGAAGAAACAACTGTCAGTTTTGGAGAAATTTGTGGCAGTAGGTAAGAGAAGAAAGGGTAGATTTCAGAGTGTTCAAGAAAATCAAGACTTATCAGACTTGTAGAATATGTGGATATGAGGGATGAGGAAAATCGAATGCTGAGAATGATTCCCAAATTTCTAATTTGGGAGACTTAAATTAATCGTTTGGGTAGATGGTTATGCTCTTAACTGAACTAGAAAAGGAAGCAAGTTGAGGAAAATGCAGCAATTGCCATTTCAGGTCTGTTGCATTTGAAATGAATTCAAAATATATCTAGATGGAGATGTCTGACAGATGAAAATGTTAAGTCCAAAGTTTTAAAAGGAAGTAGAAAAGTTATGAAAAAAAGAACTAGTCAAGATCTCTTGTACTCATTTCAATGTGGCAATTTCTTCCTTCTAATGTGGTGGGTCTTTCGTGGGGAACCCTTAAGGGTGGGCAGGGAAGACTACTGTCAAAATTAGGTATCTACTAGGACTGTATAGGATCTGTGTTAATCCAGTCAATATAGATCTCAAAGGCTTGGCAGGCCAGAGCTTAGGGATGTGAGACTCGGAAAAGACATTTTTGTCCTGTATAGACAAAATTAAATCTGAAAATATAAGCTTATGTTTATAGTAACTTAAGATATTTTATAAATAAGTAATTACAAATAATGAACTTATATGTAACAAAATACATCTTCCTGTTTCTCCACACTATACATATAACTGTGAGGTGGAAGCCAGCCATTTCAAAAGCCTGCCATTCCAAACAAAAGCCTGCCATGAGGTAGCTCAGCTTCCTCCTTGCTTTTAGCTGCCCTAGACTCTGGAGACTATCATGAGATGGCAATTGTCCAACTGCCAACCTGCTGGCTGTATAAGGGAGCAACTTAGCCAATCCTGTACTGCTTACATATTCCAAACCTCAGAACTCAAAAAGCTCACCCCACTTTGACCCTCACTGCTGGTGTCCGGGCAGACACCAGCATACTTAATAAACCATTTTGTTCAGCTGGCTTTCTCTACCTCTGCCAACTGCTCCCCTCCCCCACTTTTGGTGCTGAAACCTGGGACAAAGGCTAATCTCAGCACCCGGAGGCTTGTAGCCAGGGGACCAGTGGGCTGCAGCAACACAACCGGGGTGACGCCCTGATCCTGCCTCTTGGGGCCACAGCTGCCTTACTCTCGGACCTCGACTTCCCAAGACCTGGTCAGAGACAAGAAACCACTGATAATCGACCTTCCTTTCCCTGGCTTTTCCATCCACACCATCTTAATTTGGGTAAGGAGTCTTCCCTTTTCCTGGGTATCTCCCTGCTGTTCTCGGGACATCCAGGACACCCCTCAGAAATCCTAGCACTAGGTGGAGACTAGCCACTCTGTTCCAAGGGAGCAAGACAAGGGGACACGGAATCGTCTCCTCCTTTCTCTGTTTAGAGAGTGTTTGGAACATCTCTCAGTGTCCCTTGATCAGGTGGCAGGGACGCCATCATCCAATTGCTGGGCTCCAGACTCTCAGAGCCATGCCACTGGGCTGCTCTTACTCTTATAGTCTTGAACTACTGGGCTCAAGAGAATTCTCCTTACCCTCCTTCCTCTTTCTGGGATATTGATCCCGAACTGAGACAATCAGTCCATATAGCCCCTTAATGGGACCTTGGATCCTTCCATCTTAACTGATCTAGACAATTACTGTCACCGCCTCAGCAAATGGAGTGCAAGTTCTGTACATTCAGGCCTTGTTTGAGTTGCAGTGTGTCTGCCCTTTGCAATCCTGTTCCACTCACCAAATCCTCCTTGTTAACTCTCCCCTCCCTAAACCCAGCCTTTCTGACCCTACTGATCCCGCTGCTCTGACTCGCAAGCCCCTTTCAGATCCTGTGGAGGACTGCCTTCTCTCTATCCCCTCCATCCTCCTCCTCCGTATGCGGCCCTGGCAGATGGGAATGGCCCACAGCTACCCCTGAACCTGAGGGGGATACGATTTCCTTCCCTCACTAGCTCAGTGTTGCAGGTGTCCCTTTGTCTGCTCCTCCTCCTGGCCTAGCAAGAGTAGCTGCTGCTGGTAAGCTCCATGTCACGCCAGACTCTGCCTCTGAGTCAGAGCCATCTCAGGCTCCCTCCCCTTTCAGCTTCAGATCTGACCAGCAATCCATCCTTCCCCTCTGGGAGGCTGCAGGAGCCCAGGGAACCCGCAAGAAGGTACACTTCCCCTTCTCCGTCTCTGTCCTCTCCCAGGTTTGTATCCTCTGACCCCACCATTTTATCAAAGATTTCCAATATCTCACTGTTTCTTATAACCGAACCAGGTGGGATCTCTAAGTCATTCTCTCTCCCTGTCTGTCTGCTGAGGAAAGGGAACATGTTTGGCTGGCAACCCAGATGCATGCCGACATCCTAAACAGGCAGGACTCTAACGGTGGCTCCATAGATGCCACAGCAGGAAATCAATGAAAACCCCACCACCTTTCTAGCCAAATTAAGGGAAGCCCTCCAGCATTTCACTAATCTAAATCCTGATTCCCAGAGGGCATCCTTCTTCTCCATATACATTTTATATTCCAGTAAGCCCCCAACATACTCTTCAAACTCCAAAAACCAGAGGCAGGTCCTCAAACTAGTCAGACCAAATCTGGTCTGAAAATGGGAATATCAATTACAACACATATATTCTATTGGAGGTTAAGCATGTGGTAAGAGCTTCCCTATGTGCAAGTTCTCTCCCTCCCTCTCTCTCTCTCTCTCTCTCTCCTTATACATACATGCATATATATATATACATATATATATGGATTATATTTATTATTTTTAGAGAGAGGGGTAGGGAGAGAGGCAGAGAGGGAGAGAGACATCAATGTATGGTTGCCTTTCACCTGCCTCCAGCTACGGACCTGGCTGGAGACCTGGCTTGCAAACTGGTTACGTGCCCTGGCTAGGAATTGAACCAGCGACCTTTGGATTCGCAGGTTGGCAACTATCCACTGAGCCACTAGCCAGGACTATTTTTATTTATGTTTTAAAATTATTTCATGCTCCATCTTTTTGTTCTGGGTTGAAGGATTGAAGGAAACATCTACTTTAGGATCTACGTATGACATTCTAGATGACCCTCTTCTAAGTTCCACACCATTCTCTCATGGGCAGGCAAGAGAGACTTCCCCACCTGTCTCTCAAGGGGAGTTAGCATACCTCAGAGCCCCAAGACCTCAACCACTGGCTGAGTCAACAACTACAACTTCTCCACCCTGCTCTCCCATGTACCCAAAGTTACCAAAGAGAGAAGATATAAGACATGGAAATGCAATTTTAGTGAATATTCGAAGGACAAGGATTTTCCTTCACTATATTTTTCTCCTTACCTGATCCCTTCAGAACTTGTTATTCTGAAGAAGTAAGTGATGGTATAAGGTTTCTTTGCATAAAACCAATAAGACCAGTTGCTTGGTGTTTTTGTCAAACAAGACTTTGGCTGGAATGTCATGTCTGAAGGAGGCATGCCTGGGCTCTGGTTGTTACCAGAAAGCACCAAGAAACTGGGATTGACTTCCAAAGCTGGTAAAAGCCCACTAGAGGAAAGCCTGGTACCTTGGTTGGTTGTGCGGTTCACGATAGTCTTTCTAGGGAAGGAATGAAGATTGCTTTCCTGAAAGATGGGTAAAAAGAACCTTAAGGCACAATAAAAACTTTAAGGATTTGAGAGAAGCAAGTGCTAGAGGCGAAGCCAGATGGCAGTTGTGTGACTCAGTTTCTGTGTCCTGAAGAGTCAATCTAAAGGTTCCTTATATGAGTTCCAAAAAAGCAAACTTAAAGATCACGTATGATCAATTGCTGCTCTTGACATATTTATGCAAACAAATAGGCAAAATTAAAACTGGACTTGATACAATTCCTTTAATGACCATTATGAGGGCAATCTTGAGAAGAAAAATTGTGATTCAAGGAGAATCACAATGTTCAGTAGTGGACATTAGACTAGTGTAGCTAGTAGTAGTCTTCAAAGTTTGTTGTTATTTGGAAGTTGAAATGGGGTTTGTAACATCATCAGAGACGCTCAATTTATAGATAAGAAGGACCTGTCAAGTTGCCACTGTTAAATGTCATTCCAGCAAAGGCCTTGCAACTGGGTATCTTCCCAAAAGACAGTCTTACCAACTCAGACTGATTTATGTGATTTAACCTTTTGCACAAATTTGCTCATTGCAGGTTTGTCTAGCCACCTGACGAGCCACTGCACCCATTCCAGCCAGGGTATTGAGTCTTACCAAAGACCTGGAAGACTCACAGCCCTGAACAGCAGCTGGCTGAACAATGGACTGGTCCCTGTGATGTCCTGTGAATAACACATTCTTCCCTGAAGCTTACGGCAATCAAGACCTGAATCTACCACACAGCATTAATTATACAGCATTATTAATTATACTAGTAATATTACTATTTGAACCCATCAAACTCTTCTTCAAGAAACAAAAACCTGTTACAGGTAAGTCACATAATAACTGAACCTTAATGTAATTGTCTTTCTCATATTTCTAACACTCTTTTTGCCTGCTTGTCAGTCTGCTCAGCCTCCTCCCCAGAAAGAAATTTCCCTGTCCCTGTTGGATTTAACCCTTATCAGATAAGATTCCAAGTTCCTCCACTCCGCGAAACTTCTTGTGTGTGTTGTGGGGAAAATGGAGTCAGTCATGCTCCTTTACCTGTACATCCAGATGGAAATGATTCAGCAAGTTCTTATATGGAATCAGTCAAGCTCCCTCACTTGGACATCCAGGTGGAAATGATTCAGCATTTTGGGTCATTAAATGTGCTCAGGCTTTGCATACTCTACATCCTACTAGGCCCTGTGAATTAGATGTGCATGTGACATAGGAGGGCTGTGGATGGGGCCTGTGGTAGCACTCAGAATGGCTGCAGCAACCTTTAGGGTCTTGGTCCAAGTTATGGAAAGGAGCCAAAGCCAGGCACTCCTTAACTGAGAAGCAGCTAGTGGCAGTGTATGCTGCTCCGTTAGCCATGGAGGCTAGAACAGGAGCCTCGCCTGTGACAGTGCCAACCACTTATCCCATTGCAGGGTGGGTGCAAGACTGGATAGATGAGCCATGTAGTGGGACAGTCCATATGCCCACATTAGCCAAGTGGGGGCCTTATCTGCAGCAGAGGAGTACTCTCTCCACTAGCCCTCCGCAGGCAACCCAGCCAGAGACCGACATATGGTTTGATACCTGTGTTGGTCAGAGTGGGCTGAGCTATAGGCCATGTTGCTCATGGCTGCAAATGAAGCACTGCCCTTAACAATCTGCACAGACAGTTGGGCAGTTCCGGGGGCTAATATTGTGGATCTCTATGTGGCATGCTAATCAATGAAGGGTTACATGTGATAGGGAAAGGCTCTATGGCAAGACCTATGGGAGTTAGGCCACCACAAGCAGATTACTGCGTATCATATAATGGGGCTTGTGCCCCTAGCCTCCCCCAGGAATGATGAGGCAGATATGCTGGCCAAAGTGAGATGGCTAGAAATGGTGCCCATAAGCCTGTCTGGGAAAGATGTTTGTTACCCAGTGGTTGCACCATTGCCCCTTACATACTGGGCAAAAGACTATGTGGTCAAATGTGAAAGCTTAGGGACTGCCTGTAACCTTAGCAGAGGTACAAGAGGCTTGTGAAACCTGTGTAGTCTGCTCATGAGAGCATCTCTGAAGGCCTGCAGGAACTACTGGGCAGGTGATGGGACAAGTACCACTCATTCGGTACTTAGTCCTTAGTCGGGCTGAATGCTGTATCTATGTTCCAAATGTTCACCATAACGTTAGCCAAGCTTTGTGGGCCCTAGCCTCTGGGGCACACGCTATCAAGTACCTAATTGGTGACCCACTAACCTCTGAGTAGTGATGAGTCCTTGCCGTATTGCGAGGCAAAGTTCGCCTGCTAATTGCCTGATACTGTAGCATGTATTGCTGTTGTGGTATATGGGTGCAGGGCTCAGCCCTCCCCAAGGGACCCTTGTGGAAGACAGACCTTGTGTAGATTGGTGAGGAACCCTGAAGGGGTGGAGTGTGGGAAAAATGAAATCAGTCAGGTTCTCTCACCTGGACATCTGGGTGTAAATGATTCAGCTCTACGTCCCTTCCCAGGAGGAAGTAGCTATAAAAGAAGGAGACCACGCTACCCCTAGAGACTAAATAAATAAATAAATAATTTACATGGATGCAGAGCAAATACTAAAGTTCATGCCACCGGTTATGATCCAATATTTGTTAAAGTCAAAATAGGCAAAACAGCAAGGTAAAAGATTGAAGAACTTACTATTCTATAATCTTATCACACTTCAGAATATTTCCAATTAGCTTTAGAGTATAGATTAAAATATATAAAAACTGTAAACTTTATATGTATATATACTGTAAACACATATTTATATAAATATTTTATGTATATATATATAATATATATATACTGTAAACACACATACACACACAGATATAATACATTTTAATCTACATTCTAAAGCTATAATTACCACGTTTTCACCAGGACCTATGTGCTGATTGTCTTTCCTGTCTTTCTTTTGCTCCTCCAGGGCCACTCTCAACCTGCTCTCTGTCCTGGAGTCCAAAGGCAAGGCTTCCAACTGAGTTTGGCTAGTAGAGAGGAAGCACAGACAGGAAATGCAGGATAAGAAGATAATGAGTCAGTATGTATAGTTATTCCCCTGGCTTTTTCCTGAAAGGTTACTTCTGTTGCCTTCTTGGGAAGTCACTGCTCCTCTTAAAGTGGCCTGCTTTACATGACTCATTCTTTCATGTTCTGGAAACCTCTCCCTCCTCTGATTGCTTTGGGTCTAGGTACTGAAACAGCTTTATATTCCTAAATTCATACATGTTCCATCAATTCCCCATAGCTTGGCCCACCCCCTTTTAATTAGTCCCTTGAGGGAGGGAGGAACATTAAAGTACCTGTTTTCTGTTATAATCTCTAATGCTATTTTTGAAAGAACCACATGTTATAAGAAACAAATTAGAATTTCCATAGATCAAAAAGCACTTCAAAAAAAAAAAAAAAGCACTTCATACTGTGGCTCATTACTTAACCTAGCCATATTTTCAAGGGTGTGCTCTTTCTTCTTAATAGAATGACAGATTTTTACTGTAGATATCTCCCTTTAAAAATCATTCTGGTCTGACCTCTTTAAATGAGCAAATGATTAGACAATGACATGCAACCAATGAGTGATAGTATAAGAGCTTAAATCCCCAGTTCTTCCTTTCTAGCAGTGTTTTTTACACTTCAGCTGTTAAAGGACCTTCTTTATTAAGAATAAGATTAAAAATAGGAACAGGAGCTTGGTGGCACTGGCGAGTTGAGTGGGTGAGGCAGCCGCTGAGATGGTGAGCAGGTATGTGAGGGAGGGGTGCTGGGCCGTGTGCCGGGTAGGGGTTGTGCCAGGCTCCAGTTCCTGACTGCCTGCTGCCCAGAGGAAAAAAAAAAAAAGAAAAGAACAGTAACCTTGGCTGGTTGTGGCTCAGTGAATTGAGCACTAGCCTGTGAGTCCAAGGGTCACTGGTTTGATTCCCAGTCAGAGCATATACCCAGGTTGCAAGCCAGGTCTCCAGCCACCTCCCCAGCTGGAGGCAGGTGAAAAGCAACCATACAATGATGTTCCTCACCCTTTCTTCCTGCCTCCCTTACCCCGTTCTCTAAAAATAATGAATAAAACCTTTTAAAAAAATGAACAATAAAGTGACAATAAATACATATCTATCAATAATTGAATCTAAAAACAAAATAAACAAGCAGAACATAAACAATCATTGATATATAGAAAAAAATTTTTTCTAAGATTTTATTCATCATTTTTTAGAGAGAAGGGAAGGGAGAGAGGCAGAGAGGGAGAGAAACATCAATGTATGGTTGCCTTTCACTTGCTTCCAGCTACGGACCTGGCTGGAGACCTGGCTTGCAACCTGGTTATGTGCCCTGGCTGGGAATCGAATCAGTGACCTTTGGGTTTGCAGGCTGGTGCCTATC